>PVIR01002624.1:0-32625 GCA_004026965.1 Petromus typicus
ACCCTATTTCACTTTGAGTATTTTCTATTAGGCAGGTGTCCAAACCACTGAGCTAAATGCCCTGCCCAAAGAGTGCATTCTTAAACAAAGAAATCAAACACACCACCTAAATCCTAATTTCTTCTCCAAAAAGCACACACTAATATTTGGACAGAAAAATCTGCCCATTTGCAAATAAGTAGATAATGACTACTAATACTCAAATAAAGCTACTACAAGTAAAACATGGTTGGGATATAATGTAATAAATTCTTATTCCTTTAAACTCCTAAATTTTGGAGAGTTTGTTATACAGTAAGAGTTACTAATGTGTGGTGGGTCAAATGGAGAGGATTTGGGAGTGCTCACGATGAAAAAAAAAAAAACTGTCAGTGATAGAGTGCTTGCAAGCAAGAGGCCCTAGGTTTAATACAAGACACCACAACAGAAGGAGGAGGAGAAGAAAGAAGAGAGGTATGAGGACAAAAACTTTTCAGATAATTAAAATATTTCTTGCAAGAGAAATCATAAAAAACAGATAATCTGTAAAACCTGAATATAATTTAACATTTAAAATATTTCAGATATAAAATGTCATGAATCAGAAAAATTCAAACTAGAAATAAGCCGTAACAGGAAGGTGTGATATGCAAAATAACCAATCCTAGAAAAATAAATAGAAAGAAAATACAAAATAATTCATTAATACAGATTAAAGTACAAGTACAAGGTAGGGTAGGATCAACTACATAAGAAAGAATATTACAGAGAAGAATCAAAATAGTGAATAAAAGGAAAATGAAATAGCCAAAAAAGAAGTAGTATAGAAGACAGAAAGGTGATTAAAGAAAAACAAAACATTGAAACAAACTAATATTTAAAATCATAATCAATTAAACTTTATAGGTACAAAAAAATTCATTTAACATGTGGGGGAAACTAAATTTATTTTATTATAAAGATCTACTTTGTTTTAGAAAATTTAAAATTCAATTCTGTATAAATAAAAAATGTTTCTTCTGGAAAAAGGAACACGTTTCTTATGAAAGACAAAATCAGAATTTTGATGAAATAAAATAATAATGGTGCAACAATTTAAAAAAACTCAAGGTAAGAATGAATACATGACTCATAGTTTTGTATCTAGCCAAACTGTCTTCAGAGATTAAGTCTAGACCAAACAGACTGAAACCCTCAGGAATGTGAGGGATATTTTACGCATGGGCCTTTCCCTATGAGTCTAGATGAAGAAGAGCCTCTTGCTACTGAGGAATAGCTGGCAAACCTGGACGAAAGGACTGAGGTGATCACTGGCTCAGTTCTTTTAGATCTAGCAATAAAGCAAGGACGAAGACAACGCGGAAGAATATGTATATCGTATGTGATCTGAAGGTGTTAAATGGCTAATACTTAAAGCTAAGACACTATTTAAATTATATTCAATGAGTCAGTCCTATAAAATGTAAATACAATAATAAAGCATTTATTTCCACCACTTAATAGATGTCATCACAAAATAACTTATTATTTTTGCTGTTATTTAGACAAGTATTTTTTTTTTTTTTTTAAGTTTTTTGAGACAGGGTCTCACTTTATGGTTCAGGCTGGCCCTGAGCTCAGCCTCCAACTCACATCACAGCAATCCTCCTGTCTCTGCCTCCCAAGTGCTGGGATTACAGGTGTGAGCCACCACACCCGACATTGTGGTTTGTGGTACTGGTTGCTGCTGGGGTGAGTCTCCACACCCAGCATTGTATGTGGTTACCCGGGATTGAACCTGGGTCCTTGCACTTGCAAGACAGGCACTGGAATCACTGAGCTAACTCTCCGGCCCAAGTAGTGTTTTTTTTAAATTGAAATCTTTATTGGTACATTACATATACACATCATAATTGCACTCCACAATGGGTATTTGTACCAGTATAAGACACAACTTAATTCTCATTTTCTCCCATAGCCCTACCCACCCTACCACTCCCCTATATACATAAAATTTGTTTCCTTTCTTTTTTGTTATAATCTCATTATTTTCCCCCCTTCACCCTATTACACTTTGAGTATTTTCTATTTCACAATATATAACATACAATTCTAGAACTCATTTACATCTTTATTTTCTCATATCAGAGAAAAGATGTGATATTTACCTATTTGTGACCTATTTATTTCACTTATGAGGATACCCTCAAGGTATGTCCATTTAAGTATAAATGAGTCAAACTTATCATTTTTTATGGCAGAGTAATACTCCATTCTGTAGAAGACCCACAGCTTTTTTATCCAGTCTCCAGTTGATGGACATTTGGGTTGTTTCCAAGATGTAGCAATCACAAACTGAGCTGCTATAAACATGGCTGCACTTATGTCACTGTGAGATGAGTCTTTTAAATCTTTTGTGTATATACCTAGCAGGGCGATGGCCTGGTCAAATATTTTGAAATAATAAATTCAGATGCCTTTAAACAAAATGCATACTGTTCAATTCCTACTGCCCAGAACTCTTCTAATCTCCCTCATTTACACTAGCAGAGTGGTCTCTGAAATCTATTGAGTTGGGACCAAGATAATAATAATGCTGATCAGATGCTTATCCATCACATGGATACTTGGCTCTCCAGATCACATATCTGTCTGTCCGGGATTAGCACTAATACTGATCTTAATAAAGTTAGTAGTATTGAGGAAGTATTTCTGCATCTGAAATCTTGGGGTGTGAAGGGACCTGGAGAATTTACCAAATGAGCACGTTTATGTGCAGTCTTCATTGGTAAATCCATAGGTGAGTGGTGGCAACTTATGCCCTACATGGTTTTTGTTTTATTTTTTAAGACAGAAGATGTTAATATATGACTAATTTTATAAACTAAAACCTCAGCATTCAAGTTTAATTGCAGTGTTTTTATTTTACAATAAGGAAGTCGGTTTTGGGTTGCAGTTTGGACACGTATCTCTAAAAGTTTCACCATCCTTCAGAAGGTCAGCATACAGATTTCTACATTTTCCATTAATACTTCTACAATGTATGTAACTTTCATTTATAAAAACTATTTTCATGAGGCCTGAAAAGTAATGTCATTGTAATGTGACGTAAGAGACAGCAGCAAAATCTCCATTAATATTTTTAAATAGCCAATTACATAAAAGCCACCTCTATGTTCTCTACTCTATAGAACACTCAGATGATAATACAACCAATAATCTCAGCACATTCCAAACAACCAGGTTGTAGTGAAGCATATACCAACTAGAGAACTCAGTGAGGTCCTTTGTAGGAGGGCAATAATGTTTAAAGTACTGCAAATAAAAAATAAATGGAAATACGACATTCAGTCTTAAAGAACGCTGCATGACGTTCCTCTTGTATCCCATTCCGTTTGCTTGGCTTCATCTCCGTTTCCAGCTGTGGTTCTGGCACAGTTCCATGTGAAACTTAACTCAATTTCCTCTGCTAGCAGCTTATCCCAATTGTGTACAGCACATTCTCTCCTTTCTACTCTGGTTTTCTGTGCTGGTGCCCGGAAATGCAGAAAAATTGATGCAGTCCAGGGAAAAATCCAATGGACAGCAGAGGTACTGAGTGTTTTTTCTTGGAGCCACCATGGTGGGACATTCTGAAAGGTGATTTAGAAGTTCTCAGAAGATCGGTTGGATGGTTGTAAGCAACCCAACAACATATTCCCTTCCCCCTTCCTTTATTCCTCCTCTTGTCCTTTGCACCTCTTGCAAACAACTCCAAATAAATTAACATTATACTTGACTTCGTTACTGAGGTTTGGGGGACCCAGCCATGTAACACAACACCTCTTCTCTCCTTGTACATGGAGAGAATAACCTCCTCTGCTTTCCTCTGGTGTCGGAAGAAGGTCGGTTTTGGCAGCATCCTGAATGATCGGCCTCTATCACCATTCTGTGTCTCTGAGCCTCATGTCAAGCCCTCATTCAAGAGCAGGGATTCTTACAGAGCATGCGTAATAGTTGTAGGGATTTATAAATTTCAGCAAAGACCAACCTGCTGTTTAACCAAAACTAACAACTCTCACTGGATCAGAGTCTCCAGTCTATGCTCTTGTTGTTGCTCATAAAACCATTTTTCCATTCATTCATTATTTTATCCCCAACTAGAAACTGAAGATTAGGGGGAAAAAATAGGCAGGTACATTCTGAGATTCTAAATTTACCTTGAATGTCAGTGCCCCTGTAAAGCCCTCACTGACCAACTCCACTAGCACTGGCCATCGTGAGAACCGTCTTCTTTGAATTGTCAGAATTTATTTCATTGAACTGAAACAAACAATAATTCTTTTTCCTCAACTCCATAATAATATCATCAGTCTAGGACTTGTATTTATCATTATGATTTTCTCACTGATGTTAGAAAGAAGGAAAGAGCAGTGAGGGAGGGAGGGCACTAGCGAAGCAAGTAGAATGACCCTCGTGAACGTCTCAGACTCTGAGACATCGTCCTTGAACTTCGCGCGATGCAGTATGTTTTAACACGGACAGAAAGGCAAGAGAGCCACGGGTGACACATTCACAAGGGAGCAGCCTTAGATTTAATTTTCCCAACTGTGTGATTCACAGATAGCATCATTTCCATTTTAAAGACAAGCAAGCTGAGATTCAAAGAGGGAAATATGCTACCAAAGTCCCACTTACTTCTTAATCAGTGAGAAGTCTGAGACTGGATCCCAAAGTTTACCATGAGAAAAAGGGCCCAGAATTAATTTTAACAAACTTTCTTACACCGTCTGTTAGATTGTGAGGGGAAAAAAACATTCCACTGCAACCTCAAAGGCAGAAATAATATTTGTTTCATCATTTCTAGTAAAAGAATCAGTGTTTAACAAAGTTACCATCAGGGGAGGGAGACATTCTTTAAGGAACTATTTGCCTGTTTCTTTTGATTTGGGGCTTTAAAGGTCTCTGTAGTTCTGCTAGAATTTTTCCATCAAGGTTATTCTCCAGGTTCTTGTAGATGACTTTGAAATTTAAATTTTCCCATCATCTCCCAGAATGAAGGCCGAGGTTAAAAAGGCATATTTCATTTTTCTCCTTTTCCCCATGGCCTCCAGTGTCTCCTTTCCTCACCATTATCCTTTCCCTTACCTGTGATATATCTGAGAAATGTTTCGCTTCTATCTTCTGCGGGCTCTCTTCCTCACATTTCTCAGTTCTTTAAGCTGCTCTGCATATCCCCAGTGGAATTTTTGCCAAATGTAATTGCCCTGCCCTGTTTGGGAAAGGCTTAGATTTGTTTCTTTAGCTTTAATAAGTACAGACACTTATTAGCTGGCCACAATTTCATTCTCCCCTCTGTGGGTTGCATTTCATTGCTCGTTAATGTGTAAATCATGGATTCCTCTAATTATATACTGTTGCCTTTTCCTTTCACCTCAGAGCTTGAAATTAGTGAAGGGCTGGGATTTTGATAGAAATGTCTAGAATGGTTTCTTCACACGCATTTGGAGATGCCACGGAGACAGAGTAAATTTAATTTGTGTGTGTGTGTTGGGGGGGTTGGCTGCTATGAATGTTCATTCTGTGTGATTCTGAGATTAGGAACACAACAGTCAGGGTCTAAAGAAAATTCGCATCTCAAGAAACTCAGCTGAGTATCTCAAAACTATAAACTTGAACTCATGAAAGTTTTAGTCAACACTACAGAGTTATAATTTTGTCACTTCTCATTAATTTTATCTCACATTTCCTAATAATCTAAATGTGACAAATTTTTGTGTTTCTAGTAAAAAGCCAAAAAAAGTTTTATTTGACCTTAAATTTATTCAAATTAACTAGTAATAATTATTTAAACTGATCTGTGTGTAGAGAAACACTGTATAAAGTTTATAATAGTTATTATTTTAAGTATTCTTCTAATGAATAAAAACTCCAAATAAATTATATCCTACTATACATATAGTCCAAAGTGTAGTCTTCAGTCCCCCAATGTTGACAATAAATCTTAGGCCACTATTGAGAAGTACAGAATCATAGTTTATTATTTTTACAGGATCTTCTGCACATTACAGCTGGAGATGCACTGCTCATCTTCACAGATTTCTTCAGGGACATATGTGCACCCATGTTTATAGCAGCCCAATTTGTGATTGCTACATCTTGGAAACAACTCAAGTGTCCATCAACTGGAGACTGGATAAAAAAGCTGTGGGTCTTCTACAGAATGGAGTATTACTCTGCCATAAAAATGATAAGTTTGAATCATTTATACTTAAATGGACATACCTTGACGATATCCTCATAAGTGAAATAAATAGGTCACAGATGGTACATATCGCCTCTTTTCTCTGGTATGAGAAAATAAAGATGTAAATGAGTCCTAGAATTGTATGTTATATATTGTGAAACAGATAATGCTCAATGTAAAATAGGGTGAAGGGGGAAAATGATGAGATTGTAATAAAAAAGTAAGGAAACAAATTTTATGTATATTTGGGGATGGTAGTGTGGGTAGAGCTATAGGAAAAATGAGACGTTGTGTCTTATACTGGTACAAATCCCCATTATGAAGTGCAATTATGATGCATTTATGTAATGTACCAATAAAGATTAAAAAACTTTAAAAAAAATCTCTTCTTTGAAAGATATAGATAATTCAAACAAGTGGCCATTAAAATGTAGCTGGATGAGATATGAATAAACCCTATTACAGAGAGACGTCATGTTTAGAAAATCATTTCTTAGCCAAGTGTTGCACTGTATTTTAACAGCAGTCTTGTCTCAGTTATACCATCTTTCTTTGAGCTAGAACTTATTTCGGGGAGGAACACAGGGCAAGAGAACACTAGAATTCAGAAAGGGAAAGTCATTAAAATAAACCGAAGTCCTCATGGAGTAAGATGAGAACCATGCAGAGATGGAAAATTTTGCTTCCAAGTATCTAGTTTATCAGCCTATGTGTTTCCCTAAGAAAAGTAATTATTTCTTTTTTCATTTTTCAGGAAAGAATGTATGCCTATGATCTTTTAATGTCTAATATGAGATGCTCTATAAAACTCTTTTACCATCCTAATTTGCCTTTTGTTTTTATTTCATTTTTTAAAAAATTGATTTTGTTGGTACATTTTCTATGTACATTATGATTGCAGTGAATACTGAGTTTGTACCAGGTCATTTTGTGTTCGAGTTACAGTGTTTTGAGCACACAGACTGACTTGGCAAGGAGTGGCTGAAATGGCAAACAGTAACTTCTTCTCAATAATGTCATACTAGATTTTATTTCCTTTTTCTATGAAATAGAATAAAATAGAAATGATAATTTTTGCAAGTGGCCAGAACATATTTACTGGCACATTAAAAAAATCTCTCTGTTCAGTACCCTGAGCAATAGCACAAAATACAACACTTACAGTTTTGATACAGTTTGAGTGAGTGCAACAAGTATTTATGTACTGAAATTTGACCCCAGTTGTGAAATGTGAATGAACATCAATCTTACTATAGTGTTCATTCAAATGAGCCTTAGATGATCCTTGGAACAGGATAAGCCATTAAGGTGGAGCCCCATCACTGAATCCTGATCGCTTTCTAAAAAAGAGGGAGGAAGATCTGAAGAAACACACATGTTTCCTCCCTAGCTCTTGCCATATATTTTGGCCAAATTTTCATTAGGGTGAAAAAATACCTACAGACATTAACATACAGGTTAAATGATTTATTTTGATTCACTTCAGGTTTATGTCTATGTTCCTTTGATCATGTATCTGGCTCTATGGGAGGCAGCATGTCATGACAGGGAGCAAAGCTGTTCAGCTCACAGCAGCCAGAAAGCAGAAAGACCAGGGCCCAGAAATCACAGACAAAAGTGTCATGTGATGACCTGTCTCCAGTGACCCACATCCTCCAACTAGCTCCACCCCCTAAAGTTTTTGTCTCCTAATACCTCATGAAGCAAGGAATTCATCATGAGGTTATAGCCAGTCTAACACAATCAAGGTTCTATCCTTGGATGCTGCTGCGTGGACAGTCAACCCTTTAACACAGGAGCTTCTCAGAGTCGATTCAGATCCAAACCATAATACCATGCAATATACTACACAACCTTGGAACTCTTCAGTGAGAAGAGCATCAGCACATACAACCCTCAAACTCACACTTCCAAAATCATGGGTCAAAAAACACCCTTTCCTCAACATTTTCCCCCTTCTTCCTATTTTACATGTTGAAATTGTAACAAAAAAGTAAGGAAACAAATTTTATGTATATGGGGGGGTGGTAGGGTGGGTAGGGCTATGGGAAAAAATGAGAATTAAGTTGTGTTTTATACTGGTACAAATCCCCATTATGGAGTGCAATCATGATGTGTATATTTAATGTACCAATAAAGATAAAAAAAGATTTCTTAATAAAAGAGACGCATACATATTTTAAAGAACAAAGTCCAAATATCATTATTGAAGATATGATTTTTTACTTACAAGACCAAAGCAACTGCACAAAAGGATTCCTAGAATTGATACTCAAGTTCAACAATGTGGCAGGATCCAAAATAAGCACACATAAATCATAATACAGTAGTAATCAACCCACCAACAAGAACTCATGAAAATAAGATCATTCACAGCACCATCAATCTGTTAGTCAATCAATAAATAAATACTTTAATAATAATCTATCCAAGGAAATGAGAGACCTCTACATTGAAAATTATATCAATCACAAAAAGGAAATCAAGGACATCAAAAATAGAAAGATATTCCTTGGATAAGTAGAACCAATATAATAAAAATGGCTAAATTGTAAAACTGCTATAGTGATTTAATGAAACCACAGTGAAAATTCCAAAAACATTCCCACAGATCTAGAGAAAATCATCTTAAATTTCCTATGGGACCAGAAAAGTGCCAGAATAGCAAAAACCATCATAATTAACAAAAGCAAAGTAGAAGATATCACAACTCTAAGTTTCAAGTCATACTTCAAAGAGACTCTGATAAAAACAACACAACACTCACAAAAATGGGCACATGGTTCAGTAGAACAGAAGAGTGTAAGCAAAACTGACCTCAGGTATATTTATCTATTTGATCTTTGACAAAAGTACCAAAGACTTACACAGGAGAAAAGAAAATCTCCTTAGTAAATGGCACTGTGGAAGCTGGATATCATAGGTAGAAGATTGAGGATAGACCTATGTATCTCAATATGTTCTAAACTAAAATTAAAATAGGTCAAAGACATAATGTTAAAACAGAAAAAGTTAATCTGCTGGAAGGTAAAATAGGTAACACTCTTGAAGATACAGGCGTAGGTAAAGACTTTCTGAACAGAAACTCAAAGACATAGAAATAATATGTAGAATCAACAACTGGGGCATTAAAGTTAAAGGGCTTTGCTCAACAAAGGAAACAACCAACAGAATGAACAGACAACCAAGAGAATGGGGGGAAAAAAAGTCCTCTAGCTTTTCCTTAGACAGAGGACTAACAGAATATCTGAAGAATTAAGAACAAAAATAAACATAAAAACCCTCCAAAATAAAATTTCCAATTAAAAAAATGAATGACTTAACTGATAGATACACTTAAGAAGAAGTACAAATGGCTAATAAATACATGGAAAAAGTTCAAAATCACTGGTAATTTGAGAAATGCACATTAAATCTATTGCTAACTATAGAAAGAATGGCTACCATAGAAAAATCAAATAACAAGTGTTTATTGGGTTGTAGGGAAAAAGACACTCTTCTGTATCATTTGTGGGAATGTAAACTAGTGCAACCATGATGGAAATAAGTGTGATGATTCCTCAAAGAACTAAAACTAAAATTTCATTTGACTCAGATATCCAGCTTTTAAATATCTTCACAAAGGAGTTGAAGTCATTACATTATGGAGATACATGTAGACCTATGCATAGAGCATTACATTTTATAACAGTTAGATCTTAGAAACAGTATATATGCCCACAAACAGATGACTGGATAAAAAAAATGTAGTACTTATACACAGTGGAATATTACTGTGCCATAAAGATAAACTTCAATTATTTGTAGGTGAGTGGATGCAATTTGAGAATGTTAAGTGAAGTAGGTTAGATACACAAACTTAAATATTGCATGATTTTGCTCATATGAGGATTTCTTTCTCTCTTATATATACATATATTGATGTGGGGAGAAATTAAAATAATTTCCCAAATTATCCATTCTGAAGATTAAAAAATATTTAAGATTTTTATTAATTTGTTTCATTCATATCACTTTCTTTTTGTTCTATGAAATTAAAAGATTTTTTCTTTTATTTGTCTGATTTTTCTTTATAAGTCATTTATTTATGTATTTATTTATTTTGGAATATGACATACTGTGAATAACATTTTGACCATTCTTTTAAGACCATGATACACAGTATATTAGTTATTGCTGTTATCTAATTATTTGCTATGAAGTTGTATTTTATTTTTCATGGAAATAACAATGCTTTTTATATTTTCTTTATTAATATCTTCTTTTATTATACTAAAATAAAAAAGAACCAGAGAGAGGTGAAAGGCTGTGGTGCTCGGCAGTTCCCTACATACACAGAATCCTCCCTCCACTCTTTCGTTACCCTGGATCATCTTTTCTTCGAGAAAATCTAGTAATGTACCCAGATAAGTATGGCGACAGCTCCCGCCCACCCCGCCCTCCCGCAGTGGGTCTCTGAAAGAGTGCAGACAAACACAACAGCCCCCCTTCATTGCTTTTATTTTCATTTTTTATTGAAAGCTTCGTCAAAGAAAACAGAAATTTAAACCTAAAATCCACTGATCTACAGAAAGCCAAAGAAATAAGGGAAATGGTGTCTAATTTGACCGTTGTACAGCTGAAAAAAATTAAAAATAAATCCTGAAACACCATGGTATTACAGAACTTTTCATGACAGAGACAGCAATACAAAAATGTTTTAAAATAAAGTTTAAAATTGAATGATGTTTCAGAAGTTCTGTGAAGTTCAATATGGCCTGAAATAAAGGTTTCAAAAGAGGCTGTGTCCCATTATTTTTAGAAACTCAGTATTTCATAACAAGTACTTCTACATATATTTTTAAAATTAAGATTCCAATTATACTTTTAAATAAACAGAAGCATTCATTTGCAGAATAGAGGAATTTGTTTTCAAGTGTCTTTTTGAAATAGTTTTTGCAGTTCCTCAAAGGTGTGAAATAACTCTGTGTTTTTGTGTGTGATGAAATAACACGCTTTGGGGAGGAGCACAGAGCATCTTTCTTAAAAATCTAAGACCAGAGGATTTAAATATAAAGTATAAAATTAATGTTACACTCTGAATTTATTTAAAATGTGATCAGGATTTTTTACTGGAGTGTTAAGTAGTTCAGCCTTGATACAGTAACAATCAAAATGTAACAAAATAATGCATTTGTATCAAATGGAGAGGAATGAGTGCACATTTAACCAAGAATTACTATTATATTCTCACAACAGAAAATTTATCTTTTCAGCTTTCAGTAGTGAGCTTTCTTCTGAGGAAAGCCCAGTCCTTGGCCACAGTATTTTCTTTCATATTCTGCAAGTATACAGTCAACTCTTAATTCTTTGCAGTAAATGGCAAGAGGATATTATGGGTTATTGAAATACAGGGTGTGTAATTCACTGGCATGAGTTTTTTTAAATGATTTCCAACTCCTTCAATAAATCCATACTTAAAAGATAATACATTAATTTGAATTGTTATTTCCAATTATTTCTTCTTCCACCCTTAGGTGAAATACTAATGAAAGGAAACAATGTCTAAGGCCTAATTCTTACCAAAAAAAAGAAAAAGAAAAAAAAAAGAAGAAGATATGCAAAATAAAAAATTAGCCCTTCTGAAACTGAGTGATGGTATTTCTGCAAAATCAGGAATGGGGCAGTTTTAGGAAAAACCCAGCTACGACTCAGTGGCCTTATAAGTTCTTTCTGAAGTATCCAAGCTTGAGCCCATAAGCTTCCTGGGTGGAAGAAATTTTGCTTGATACATTCTTTTCAAACCTCAAGATATTCTGAGGAGAATATTGAGAGATCACCTCTCTTGATTTTTGTGAACATCTGTCTGTATACTGGGGTCAAAACCATAAAAGAAATCATTGAACTAGAATGAATGCCCCTTCACTACTTCATAAAAGATCTTTAGGGCCATTTGGGGATTTAGGATTGAGCTTTTGAATTTTCCTGAACACATATGCCACAAAGAACAGCCAAGACCAAGAGTATTTAGATTAGAGGACCAATGCCATATTTCAAAATGTTTGGTAAGACATGTTAATCTTGAGTCATACCCAACTGTCTTCCAATGCTATAGTGGTACTATGTATTTGTACGACAAATTTATTCATTAGTGGAATCTCATTTTAATTTGTTACAAGAAAGGTACAGGTTGCAGAATCAACTAGCCTGTTGCAGCATCGCCGGCTCTTCAGACTGAAGTGAGAAGCTGCAGTCCAGTGAATTTCTTGCTGTGAAGTGTGTTGGGTGCAACAGCATGGAGAGCAACATCCCACTTTTCTCCTTTATCCAGATCACAGGGAGGAGGTCGACATTCAGTGTCTTGCCACACTGTATTCCAGTTGGCGATTTCTCAAGTGCGCTTAGTGTTACCGTACATACACATCAATGGTATCCCTTTGTTCAATTTAAAATTATGGAAAAACACTGATGCTGAAACAGGAATTTCTCTGCTCATCAGCTCATCTGCAGTTATTCATGTGCTTGAATTAGGAGTCTGAGCTGTCAAGTGTATTGTAATCCATTAAGATCATAATTTGTCTAGACAGCCCAATGACACTTCTTTTCAATCACGGGGAAGACTGCAAAAGTCCTATTTAAATAGAATCTTATTTTTTATTAATGAGAGTTTGGGGCCATTATAAATGTTACATAGCCATAGAAGAGACAGCTCAATTATTTAATTTCTTTTTTAAAAAGCTCAGAAACTTTTTTGGTTATACATGAACCAAAAAAATAAATTTAAAGCAGTTTTGAGATGGAGACATATCTTGTTGCCATAATGAGTTAATGTGAATTTCCTGCTCCATGCAGCCTTCCTCAGCTCTCAGTCATCCACCTCTAGTAAGAGTATGAGCACACTTTTAATGCCAGATTGTTTTGCATTAGAAAAGAGGCTTTAAAAAATGGCAGGTCTGAAGTCACAAGAACAATTAATTCAGGCAAAATATGAGACAGTATTTGGAATTTACCACAGAAACAAACTAAACCTGGCCAACTTGGAGTGAGGTGAGAGGATCTTCTCTAGAACATTGGCTCAGTTGCTATACACAGGACACATCAGCATTCAAAGACAAATTAGCATCAGCATCTTTTAGTATTACCTTTAAGTCAAACAGTCTGCATTTTGTTGTTCTTCCAAGACACAGCTGTACCTTGGGACCCTCCAGTTTCTAATACACTTTGCTTTCCCTGCCAATACCTTTTTATTGCTAAAATAATTTCCCTTTTATATCGGGTCTTCCACTGACCACATGACTAGAATTTGGATGAGAAGGTATTTATCTCATTTGGATTGTGGCATTAGTTTGTTTCCATGTGTGGGGGAAATCTTGGCAAATAAAATCAAAAAGGAAGTATACAAACACATGTTAGGTAAATCAGAATTCAAGGCAAACTAACCTCATTTAAAAAGTCAATCTAAAATGGTCTAAATAGTATGGCAGTCCCACAGTGCGTACTGCTGACCAAAGTTGGATTTTGATATCTGAGTATTCTGAACCCATATTTTGTTTTATTTTGTATACCATGTAACTCAGCTTACCTGTTGATGCCCCCTTTCCCATCTCCAAGATAGGATTCTTGAGAACAATTCTCAGGTAAAATGACAGAAAAGGGGGAAAATATGGACACGTGCATTTTCTTTTTGTTTCTTTTTGGCTTGAAAAGTATTTTGAAAAGTGGTATGATAAAATGAATCTACACAGAAAGCCTTGATGCATAAAATGACAGGGAGAATGATTTCCTGAGACTACTAAAATTTCATAGTTGAAAAAAAGTGTCTGAATGTATAAATAAAGCCACAGTGTTGAATAGAAACACGAAGTTGCCTAGGCGTTTTCTCCAGCCACATGTTCTCATTACTCAGCCGTATCACTGCTTGTGTAAATGAGACTTTCTTTGTAGCACATTAAAACATATTTTTGGTATTTTTTACAGAAACAAAGAAATGCAGGTTGGCTTTATATTCAAATGAATTGTGCCCAGGATAATTCTTATTTACACAAAGAGCTTAAAAATGAAAAACAGAAAATATAGTCCCTATACATTTCTTTTGTATTCTCTGTAATGTGAGGAACCCACTTTCAAAGATAATAATACCACTATAATATACAGGAAGCTGAAGGATTCAGTGGAAGAATGTTTAATCCAGCATTCTCTCTAAAACATGCAAAACCATCGGGATGGGGGTGATCAGCTGAACTTCTGTGTACTACAGGCCATATTTTGTTGATATAATTTGCTAGTGGTTAGACTACAAAGATATGCAGTCAATTCTGGATTTAAGCTTCCAGTTTAAGGGCTTGCAAATAAGATAATCAGGATCTATTTAAACAGTAAAATATGTGCAATTTCAATGAGTCAAATTCCTTATCCATACTAGACGATATGATTTGCCTTTTATATTTTTAGTTTTTAAAAGCCTACCCTGTTTTCTTTCATAGTGCACTTAATACGTTTCCCTCTTTCTCTGGACCAAGTCAAGTCCCTGTGACTTAGTTTGTAAAAGCTTAATTTTCATGATTCAAATGACTTAACCAGACCATTCTTGTATGAGTAGTTCAATTAACAAAATTGTATTTCATTGCTTCAATTTCAGATTAGACTGTATAGGTTGAATCCTGTCTTGATAAATCAAAATGTAAAGGTGATTTCTAGATAAATCAATTTAATAATTTTAGATAAAAATTTGCATTATTCTATATGCAAATATCTCCTTTGGCTTTCATGATTGGTCAAATCTAGTTCTTTTGGTACTTACTGACATAAATCATACAATTTTTGATTGTCAACTAGCATTTTAAGAGCTTTGCTAAATTTCACTAACAGAATACTCAATATTATTGGTGCTTCTTGCCTCAGAAAATTAAGAAGAAATAAAAAAGTATGTTTACTTTCTTTCTGGCAAGATTGAGATATGAAAATACCATACAAAGAGATTAAAGGAAGATACCCACTCCCCAACTGCAGAGTCATGGTGACCATTCATAATGGATGATGACAGGATGGAGGGGAGAAGACAAAACCAGATGGTGTTGGACTTTAGAAGGAAGACGATTGTTAGAAATACTACAAGACTTTTACAGAAGACCACTCACCATTTCACACAATACCACTAAGCGTTTCTGACAATCGACATTTCAGAGACTTTTCAGGCCATGTTCAGGAAGTACTGTTAATTCAAAATCCACAGAAAGAAAATCCACTCTTAAACAAGTGTCTTGGCTTACAGGTAGCCACCAACACAGGTATCATACTGAAGAGAGCTAGCAAGGAACCAGAAAAGCTCACAAAATTAAAAGCCTCTTATCTCTATTAATGGGTATCCAGAACTTTGCATGCTGGGATTGGTGAACACAGCCATTGTGAGCTTCTACTGTCAACAAACAGACATTAAAAAAAAAAAAATTGTGGTATGTAAAACACCAGTGGAAGGTAGTTTAAACAAACAACAAAGTAGGAACTGGTCCGGCCATTGTAGGTCAAATAAAATTTTAAGGAAAAGAAAAGAAAAAAAAAAAGAAAGAAAGAAAGAAAACAATCTCTATCTTCTGGACTGTAATAGGATGTCACATCATCTTTGGTATAAAATAGGCCATCCATAGGCTGAATTTGATCACAACTAGGAAAGACTACAGAAATTGTCAACAATTTCTCTATCTATTGCTTTTTTTGTTTTTTTTTTTTTTTGCACTTTTGACCATAAGCTCCTATCTACTTATGTTTTTTTTTGTTTTGTTTTTAATGCTCTTAAGCTAAGTTTTGCAATGTGACAAGCAAAGCTGACTAAAAACTTTGTAAAGCTCATAAAAAAGACTGCAGATAAAAAGCACTAATGCTTCTGCTAGCAATCACGCTTTGTAAATAAAAAATCTGCATTCTGCCCCCCCAAACACGCATTATTTCTAATGCATTTGTTTTTAAACCAACATTAATAACTTTACTGTAAAATGTTTTAGCCTTCTAGAATGATTGGTGTCAACACTTAAGACAAAGTCCATGAAAAGTCCCAGCATTTCCCAATTTTTGCGGCTGCCATGGTTTCTTTTATCAACAAATTTTCTTCAAATGAAGAAAAACATTTTCTTTTAAACTGTACAGTTTTTTTTCACCCTAAAAACTCATATAGTCTTAAACTGCTGTACCAGTGAAAACTAGCACAATATTTCAATTCTTTCTTGAATTTTTTTTTTTTTTTATCAAGACGTTGACAGCTTGCCTTGAGAGCCTTTGACGTCCTTAAAATTAAGGCAATTAAGATTCAAGATAAACCTTACCTAAATATTTCTAAGAAAAAATAAAATTTTAAAAAAACCCACTAGGTTTAAACAGCAAGGGAAAAAGAGAAAGAGTAGCTTAATTACTGAGGAAGACCATTTGCTTCCATTTTGGTTTGCTCCTCTCTTGCCATCAGGTTTTCTGTGCTTAAAAAAAAAAGAATAAGGAAGAAAGAAATCTATCTACACCTTCAATTTGAATTCAAATGCTCTTCCAGATGTAATGTTAGCCTTCGATGTTTCTTCCTCTCCCTCTTCTGGGATTGTTTTTCCCCTTTAAGTAAAAAAGAAAGAAAGGGGTGGCAAAAATAAACTGTCAGACCACATGAAGGAACCATTTGCACGGCACATAAAAACTCTGTTTCACTGAGTAAAATAAAACATTAAAAAAAAAAAAGCCTTCCATTGACGCCTGTGCAAACTGGAAGCCAACTAACTTCATGTTCAGTGAAGTTTCTTCATTCCAGGCAAAATTTCGGACGAACATTCTTCTGTTCTGTTTATGGTCTGTAAAAAGAATAGAATAAGAGTGGTTGTTACATCACAGCAGCTTTGAAATCACCTTCTGTGCCCTTTTTCCAGTGAAATCTCTTTAAAAGGTAGTGAGGTCTTTCACTGTTACATACTCATGAAATAAACTGTGAATGCATACTTAATTATAAAGCATATTTAGCCTATGAAATTGTCAAAAATACTTTCAAGAATATATCCAAGTTAGAGAGTATGATCTCATTAAAAATTAAAGTGAATAGATTAATAATTTCATTGTATTCTAAACAAAAATATTGCAGATATACCTCACATACACTCAAAAAGACATCTCTCCTGCTCTGGCTTGGAAATGGCTTGAGCTTGTCTCCACAGTGCTTATTTTGGAAGCCTGGTCTCCAGCATGGGAATGTGGAAGGTGAACCTTTAAGGGATAATGCTGAAGAGTGGGTCAACATGGATGCTGCCTTTGGTTCTCGTAGGTTCCTGAACCAATTTTTGAGAGCAAATTCTTTGAAAAGAACAAGCCTGACTCCTCCCTCATTTCTGCTTCCTGTCTCATTATGTTATCCTTCTACACTGAGTTCTACCATAGCGTCTGCCAAGGAGTCGCTTACCAGTGGTCAAACACATGAGACTGTCTAACTTTGGACTGTCAGCCCCTAAACTGTGAGCTAAAGAAAGATCATATTTTTATTCATTATTCAGTTATTATAGCAATAGAAAAGGAAAAAAGTACAACTTCCTGTGAACATAGAACTTAGTTTTTTTAAACTTGGTGAATGTTATAGTTCTCCCAGATTCTTTGTAATTATATTTTTTCCAGAACTACCATCAGATCCATCATTAACTCAGTCAACAAGTATGTGATTCAACATTTATATCATACTGACTAAATTATATGTTAACTTGTGGTATTTAGAAAGTAGATTCACATAAGCATTATTGGCCCAAATCATAAGGCAATTATTTTGTTGCTTGCTGCTTCCATATATATTTTAATATTTTCACCGGACAACTTAACATGCACTTACAGTCCTAGAACTTGAGAGGCTGAGATAAGAAGACAGTGAATTCAGAACTAACAGGCCAACCTGGACAACATGACAGGAGCTCTATGTCTAGGTAACAATTTCAGTTCTTGACATCATAAGGTATATTTTATTTCTACTTTTTACTCTCTGGAATATGGAAAAGTAGACTTTCCGTAATAGATAACTAACTAGATAAACGTCATTTTACTGTATTTCATTTTTTGTAGATAGTCTACATTAAGCAAAGCCCTGAAGCCCCATCTACATTACAGGATTAAGGTTCTAATGGTTGAGCTTTACTCTTAGCTCTTCTGCTCACAGATTAGAACTTTGTTAAATAAATTTAGTTATGTTGTACAAAAAGGGGACTTTATCTGCAGGTCACATGTAGATGAAGGCCTCTTCCTTTAGGGGACAGATTGACAGCAAAAATCTCTAAAGATTCTGCTGGCACCTAACTGCTTAATTCATACATAAAGCTCAGAGTTGCTGGGTATAGGTGCATAAAACCAGCCTTTAAGGGAAAAGGTCTAAATTTTTATGAACCATCTGCTCCCAAAGCCATGGGATCTATACAGGCCTGCCTCTGCTCAGAGTAAGTACATTGATCATACTCAGATTCACAAAAGGGTCTCAGCAATGTTTTAAATGGTACTATACCTAAGAAATGAAATGGCCCCCAGAGGTCTCCTTTTCCTAATTCACAAGTCATCAGTCAGCTCTGGCTTTTAGGAACCTAATGAGTTTGCTCCAATAATCATGCATGGAGAGCAACTAATTGATTAGTTGAGTACTTGAAATATTTATAAATAATTTAATATGTTTAAAATTATATCCTTTTCCTCTCTCTGTGTTAGATGAGAAAGTTGTATTTCTTCTAAGAAGAAATGCAATTATTATTTTCATAACATCAACAATGATAAGGGAAATTTTATTAGTAGTGGTATTAAGAACCATGGTCTATATTTTAGTTTTCTTTTTTATCTTTGCAAATTGTAGGCTTACTCTATTTCCATCTAAAATCTACCTTGCTATGAAAACAAAGTTTTGGTCTATTTCTGTTGTCATTTCCATTTTAACACTGTGCATTGAAAAAATACCTAAAACAAAAAGTAAGGAAACAAATTTTATGTATATGGGGGGGTGGTAGGGTGGGTAGGGCTATGGGAAAAAATGAGAATTAAGTTGTGTCTTATACTGGTACAAATCCCCATTATGGAATGCAATCATGATGTGTATATTTAATGTACCAATAAAGATTATTAAAAAATACCTAAAACATCATGGCTTCTTCATTCAGTGGATGACCATCCTATAAAAGACACACTCTGCTCTGTACTACATAGGCATTCATAACTGAAGCATCAATATTTGTGCATCAGGCTGGAGCTTTTTTAGATTTATAATTGTATACAACTGTTTCTAGCAACTATCACCCATACAAATGTTGGTCTTTAAAGTTACTTCATTGCTGTCTGAAAACAAAACATTGTACTTTAAACATGCACGCATGATATCTAAACAAAGTCTGAAGGAAAAAAGTGTTTCTATTTAATACAACTAAAATTCACTTCTGTCCACCTTCTCTGTACTAGATGAATTATAATGTACAGATTTACATAGTGACTGTGGATTGCACTGATATTAATAAAAACAGGATTCTAAATGTTTAAGGCTGTGCTCAGTAATAACAAGAATATAGGTAGAACCTTAACTTATGCAAGTTCATAAGTTATGCAAAAGTTCTAAGTATGAAAAAAATTGCAAAATGTAAAGTACTCTATGCATGTAGAATGTAGTATGACTCACCAGGAGAATTCACACATTATCACTATATGGACATCTTAAAGGAAATTGTTGTTCATGGAAGTTCAGCTACCCTGACAAGATTTGAAGGACAAAAAGAAATTTCCATTCCAAGGGCAACATAATGGTCTTTTAATGGCAGAAATATTTGTAAACTAATGATTTGGCTGAGTCTAAGAACATAGAGTCGTTTTGAAATCTCTCTTCTACCTCTGCTTCAATACTAGCAGAGTGAAGAAGTTGTGAAATAGCAAACCATAATTCCATAAATATTTTTTGGTAGAAATCTTACAGATGATCTAGTGATTCAGCATAACCTAGAGTGATTTTTCACTGACTAGCTATGTGATGCTATGTAAAAAGTATTTTAGGGTCCAGAGTTTGGAAAAGCTGTATACCATATTTCCATTTCTGGATTAGCCACAATTAAAACAAAGATGTGTCTAGGGCACAGTGAAGGGGTCCAATGTAGAATATTTTTGGAAAAAAATGTTTTATTTTAACATCAAAATAATTAACAGATAATCAATATATTATTACCTTTTTGTAATAGTTTGGTTTTAAATATCTTGGAATTTGACAAGAGGAAGGGAGTACACACTGTTCTATCAGGAGGTAAAACAGTTGAAGTATTTATCTGGCTCGCTAGGGGGTCATGTATATTATTATCATATTTTACTGCATTTTATTGACTTTGAAGAAAACTACAATTAAGGCAGACATTTCCTTTAGTTTACAACATGGCATTCCAAAATACCTGGATGAGGACTTGCTAACCCTACGCTTAGAGCCCAGTGATAAATTCTCCCTTTCTACTAGGGTTCTTGCTCAGATCTTTAGAGAACAATGCTGTTATCCTCAAACTTAAAAGAGAAAAATTAGTATTCAAAGAATTGAACGATAACTGTTTAACTTTGTTTGAAGACATTCTCTTCAGATTCAAGTTATGTTTAAAGCATCCTATGTGGCCTAAAGAAAAAACAGATAATTCGAATGGAAACTGGAACTTTCATAAAATTTCTATGACAAATCGTAGCTATTATTTACACCTTCCGTGTTAAGAGCTCATCTCTCACACAAATAGTTACTTTTAATAATAGGACCAAAAAAACTTCCATAAATACAAAATCTGAAGTGTTGTATTTTAGCTAGGAAAGTTTATGGATAGATCCTACATATAGTCTCTTTCTTCATAAGCACACAATTTATATTCCACAAAATTTTTTCCAGCCATCTTTGGTTATGATTGTTGTCCTTTACATACAAGATGTTTAGTGTAGACATTTGGTGTGAAAGGTACATGCGATGCCTCAGGCTACTTTTTAGGGGCACTCAGTTGCCCTCATCAGAACTTCAGATCCACAGGAGGTCAGCTAGATTTTAATGAGAAAGGCCAGAGGTTTGTAGAAACTACTGTAAGCTATCCATATCTCAATTAGCATAATGATTGTTAGAAATGAGCTGCCTGATGAAAGTACTGGCGTGTTCATTAGCATAATGATGTTGGAAATGAGCTGCCATTTGTGAAATCTGGTGTGTTTAAGATAATGTGGATTGGCTACACTATTTTAGAGATACTTTCCAATATACTAGAACAGGAAGGAATATAAAAGGATTTAGGGAAATCTACAGTAAACCATAACTAACTATAAGACACTGCTTGAGGCTTGATCTCGAAACAAAACAGTCATGGAGTACATTTCTGGTTACCCTTCCAAGGACAAAATAGTCCCACATCTAGAACATGGTCAAATGTAATCAGGGTGAATTCCTCATGTTTAATATGATCAGATAAGTTTAAAAAGTAGAGCAGGGACTTTGATAAATGCACAAAACAGGCTGTGCAAGCTGTGATATTCCTGCTTTCCAAAAATGCTTGTTTGGTAACAGTCACTGGGAATGATCTTAAATCCTTATACTATTCCCTGTGAAAGTTACTGGTGAAAAAGAGCCCACTGTGCACATGGTAAATATTCAGCATCATTCCCAGTGTCTTCCTTGTTAGGTCTCAAAAATCTCCTGTTTTACCATGACATAGGTCAGATTTTCTTGGCTGAAACTGATAAAATTGATAGTGACATTCATCACTTTTTGTAACACTTCAGAAGTAATTTCCAACTTCGTATGTGTTTGTCTTAGCATGCTGTTTCTTTTTTATCTGGTATTTTGTTGGTATTTTCAGTAGAAGGCTCCCAACACTTTGCATTTCAGAAAGGAGAAGCTAAGAAGACAGAAAAGTTTACAAGCATGTCTACAGGGGAAAGCAAGTGGCTATCCCATGCCATACTTGTGAAATGTTCCATTTTCCAAGATGCTGTACTCTCTGGCTGCTGCGGTAAAGAGTAGGTCCAGAGGAACATCCTGTAAATATGTTCCTTGGGGAGTGCAAAACCCTATTCCTTCAAATGAGGAAATCTTCCTCATCATTTTCACAACTACAAGTACATTTAATGAGTGAATTCATTTTGGATATTTATTATCTTAGGAAACTTAATTGCCATCCATCCCAAGAATCCATGGCGCAGCGCAAATGTGGGGTAACCATAACTTTAAAAACATTTAAACAGTGAATGTTGTATGTTTTCAGACTCACACTTCTTCACTCAATATATCAAGGATGAAAGCTTGAGATTGATTCATAAGAATAATTACATCCTTGTCCATTTCTACAGGCAGATCTCCTGGGTTTTTAGCTTATCTTTTATTGTTATCAATGATTCCCTGGGTTTTTCTGCAATTGTAGACAACTTTTTTTTGGTTTTATTTTAAAATTTGTCCTCTGATAGACCTTCCTAACTATTATGACCATAACCATCATACTTCAAATCTTTCATCCTTCTTGCTGAGCAAGAGCAACCACTGCTCATTTCCATGGCTTCTCAATTTGTTGTCTACCACAAATGCAAGAATGGACAGAATAAAAAGAAATGCTGTTCAGCACCTCAGAATGGCACCTGACATTAGAATCAGGGTGTGCCTTTCCACAACATTACACTACTGTCCTTCCACTTCTCAAGAAGATACTTTCTCCTCTCCCCCTGGACATGCGTCAAGCTCTGCCACCATCTAAATTGTTGTTGGATCCTGCTGCAGCTGGTGTGACCTCAAAGCAACAAATCTAGAGGAGACCAAGAGCACTCTCCTATCACTGCAGCCCTTTGTGAGTGTTTCTAATTTATCTCCCAAGTATGTATGTTATGGGTATGGGTAGATCTGAATCCCATCCTGGGATGCTAAGCCTCAAGGAGAGGGATGATGTCTCCTGGTGCAATAACTGGTGTGATGCTGATAGTATGAGTGAACCTGGGCCTGGACCAGGAGGTGAGTATCTGAGAGTTGAATATCTGAGAGAGGATATGTTATGTGAGTCTGACACAACTTCCTTCAGCACCACATTCTACTAAGATGGTGGGAAGGTACTTCAGCCATAAGTGGGGACGTCCTTGAGAAAGAGGAGAACATGTCTTGAGGGATGATAAGGAGGAGCAAGTAGAGCTCAGTTAATGGGTGGGGGTTAAGTTCTATAAATAGGAAGAATTGTATCACAGAAATACTCTGCTCTAAATGTAGGCTCCATTGATGGTAGGATCTTTACATATAAATTAAATCACAACTTATTTTTAAAAGACCCATATTGACTTCTGAGCTCACTTGAACAAAACCAATCATAATCATTCATACAAGGTAAGTAACTAAGGGCTTAACAATGACTGGCCTGTTCATCTTCAGGTCCTCCTGTTCTCCCCTTTAATACAGGACTCTCCAGCCTCACGGTCCCCTCTCAGGGGATCAAAAAGCCCATTTCCTCTGCCTAGAATGTTTTGTCTCTAATCTCTCCAAGTTTAGCTTTAAATTCTTTCAGTTTCCAGGAGTATGAGAACCTTTTTCCAATACCAAAGTCTAGGAGTTTAACTCATCACTTTCTATCAGAAAGAAAAATTTTGAAAAATCTGCTTTGCAACTCTATTTTATTTTTGGTGTTTTTAAAATTGGTCTGTTGCATATAAGTTTATTCCTAGGAGAAAGTAAAGTCCAGGAAAGGCCTAGGGGAAAAATCTACTTCTTTCTTTGGTCTTTTCATAGCACCTACAACACTGACTGTCTAAAAGTAGGTTTTCAACAAATAATTGTCGGTTGGATGAATGCAGACATCGCTATACTTAACCTAGAATTATTAAACTATGAAAAAGAAAGTTCTCTCGTTTCTTCATTATGCTTTAGAGATGCAAGGCCAGGTTTGCCTACTTCTGAGTCTAGTGCAGTATGTTTGGCAAACAGGGCTTCCTAGTAAAACAGACCAAAAGATAAATGCAGCGCTTTGGGAGGCTAACACAAGAAGATCAGCTCAGCATTGGCAAATGTCGGGACACTATGTCAAAATAGAAATTTTTTTTAAAAGTTTGGGGATGTAAGTTAGTGTAAAGGCCCTGTGTTCCATTCCCAGTACTATAAAAGAAAGGATCAGTATAATAAATACATAGACAGAGAGGAAAAGGAGAAATGTAAGTGCTAGGAAACTGGCAGCCTGAGTCAATGTTAGAGGTTCAGGCCGACTCTGAAAGTGGAAAACCAGCAAAGCTGATGGAGTAAATGCCAGGCCTCCACGTCCAACTTAGAGTCAATATTTCACTCGGGTCAAAAGGCAGATAAAAGCCAGTGTTGCAGCTTAGTGATTCAGGCGGAAGTTCCTTTTTATTCCTGGGCGGATCAATCTTTCTGTCTGGTTCACGCCTATAACTCTGGATGGGAGCCGCCTGCATTAGGGAAGATGATCGGCTTTACTCAGTCTACTGATTCAGATTTTAATCTCATCCTCAATCACCTTCATGGACATACCCAGAATAACGTTTCAGCAAATGCCTTCGCACTCCATAGAGCAGTCAAACTGACACATGAAAGCAATCAGCATACATAGCATCTCTCATTTCCCATCAACATCTCACTCCGCCTCCACACAGCCTATCCGTGACGCTGTCCCCCAGCATACAACCCGCGGCCAGGGCTGAACACACTCCAATATGCACGAACCAGGGGGTGATAGAGCACCATATTTCTTGTTGCGTAAAAAGTTATTCATTGAGGCTGTAGTTCGTTTGAAACAATGACAACAGCCTGCTGTACTCAGTAACAATATTTGTCGGAAGTTTGTATTGATATCAGTAATAGTACTTTATTTTTGGATGACTAACTGATGTTCTCAGCAAATTTAAGTTTCACACTTGAACTTAGAAATTATATGCCACTCAGAAGATTGCGCTGCCATGATGAATCCAACAATAAGCAAATATCCCAATGCATATGAAGGATGGACTGACAAAGACTCTCCTCCACCAAAGTTCAGTTTAGCTACCCATAGCTCCTCTCTTGATTATCCTTAGTCCTTAACCTCATCTTTTTTTAAAATTATCTTTATTGGTACATTAAATATACACATCATGCTTGCACTCCATAATGGGGATTTGTACCAGTATAAGACACAACTTAATTCTCATTTTTTCCCATAGCCCCACGCACCCTACCACCCCCCCGTATATATAAAATTTGTTTCCTTACTTTTTTGTTACACTCTCAACATTGTCCCCTTTCACCTTATTTTACATTGAGCATTTTCTATTTCACAATATATAACATACATCTTTTCCCTGATCTACGTACTTTAGTTTTACCAAAAAGTTTACTAAATCAATTTAGATGGAACTGAACTCTTGATATTTGACCATCCTCGATATCTGACTGTTTCTTTGTCTCCCACATTTCATTTCTCAGTTCTTGATCTGCTTTCAGTAAGAACACTTTTAATTCAGTGTGGTAATAATTCTCCCACCTTGCCATCTCCTCCTGTTTTCATTCACTGGCTGGTTCTCTCTGTTGATTGGTTCTCTCTCTCCAGCTGTCTGTTCTATTTTGAATTGAGCCCAATCTCTGTCTCCTATTGTGACAGTCTTCAATACATATCGAAATTGTCCTGAATAAAATCTTCTTTGTTCTTTTAACAAGTGTCTGAACAATATTTTTCTTTAACAAGCAAAATGATGACAGAGAAATGGAGCAATATTCTTCAGAGAAGATCATCTGGGAATTCATTGTTCTCCAAGAGTTTGAATGTTATCTATAAAGTTGAATAGTTTGCACGCCAAGGCCTCTACATGTAGACTTTTCTGTTGCTAATTCCCTTAGTTCTAAGAAAAAAGATCTGAAATTTTTGTCTACATATTTTCTGAGTACAAAGGGAAATGCACTTTGCTTTAGGAATAATTTAAGAAGCTACAAGAGTAACTGAGACCACTCCATTTTGCAATTTACCTCCTGAGTAATTATCTGTTCTGTTTTATATTTTACAATATGATTTTTCACAAAGATTTAATTGGATGTTCAAAGAGACCTTGCAGAGGGAGTATCACTATCTTCACTTAACAGTGAGCAGACTGAGATCAAGATTCAGCTCCACCCTATACTTTGAGGTGAGAATATTGTAATGTTTCCAAGAATAGATGACAGATTATTTTCTATAAAAATGATTGCAATGAGTCTCTTTTATCACAAATATCTACAATCACTCTAGCCATATGATTGGCTTTGGCTAGTGAGGGAATAGCTAAGGAACAATCAAAAGAACTAAAGAATGATTGCTGTCTTTGGGCTTGCTCTTTTGCTGCCCTTAGGATCCCAAGAATTTCATATAAATCAGCTTGTTGAATAAGGAGAGACAGTCACTTTCATCACTTACTCAATAGCCAGCCGCCACTGCTCTGGAGCAGTCACATGCGTCATGTTCATTAAAGATCAGGGGAGACCCCCACCTAAGTAAGCCCAAACCAACCATGTAACTATGAGTTAAATATATACTTGTCACAAAGTCTGGGGGTGTTTGCAACATAAAGTAATAGATCCACCTTGAGTGATTTCAAGATCCTTGATCTTGCAGGAACGAGCTTAGCATAGCCCAAACTTACTTAGACTGTTGGTAAGAATATGCAGGTGCATGTTCGTTGGATGTGTCCACTGCTATCTGTTGCTGCTGACCACTGGTGTCCTGCGATGAAGGTGCCACTGCCTGGGGAGAGGTATCAGCAACAACACCCTAAGGAGGCAAATAAGTACACAAAAGCCTTATTTGCTTTAAGCAAAGGGTCCTCAGCTAGATGGAGGACCTGTATTTGGCTTGAAAAGAAATGCTGTCAGCCACATGAAGGCATGATATGTACTCGGAAGAAAACCTCAATGTAGATCTTAAAATGGTTTGAGGAAATAGTCTGGATACAATGTCAGAAGTCTTTGGGGTAGCCAAAGGATCAGAAAATCATTTTGTCTATCTTTATAACTTTTAAACACCGGTTGCATAAATCATATTAAGAAACATTTTATTATTAAAAATCATTTGTGATTCTTATTAAATATTAGTTTGTTTAAGAAAGGTCCTAAATCACACCTAGAACATTTTTGCAAACTAACAGACTCTGGCCTTATGAAAAAGCAACACTAAAGAGTAGCGCTGAATGAGTTTTCTGTTTTATAATTTTAGTTTGCATTTTTTTAAAGAACTAAAATCATTTAAGAGTTTTAGAAAAAGGGGGGAAATTCTTGTCCTTAATTTTGGTTCGCCTCCTTTCACTTGTCTCCTATTTCTGTTTCTCTAATAAGGACACATTTCTGGCCTTGCTCATCACTGGGAACACAGTTTTGATCCCAAAGAACCACCGAAGGTTTGATCTGATTACTGACAGACTGAAGAAGGGCGCCAGTATCGGGTATCTGCAGTGATGCTGAGTTGTAAATATTGTTGGTCAGTTTTCTATTACTTAATGATCCCCAAAGTTTTTCCTTAAAATCTGAAAGTCTCCCTAAAGTCACACATTGTTTTCTTTCTTAAAGGATTATTTGCTGCCGTGTACTTTTCTGAACATCCTACAAGGATTTATTTGTGCAAACACAGGTGAATGATCATTGTGTCTACATGGACAATGAATTAGTACTTTTTAATAAACCTGAATCCAATGCATATATCAGTATATTTATATTTTTCTCAGTGAAATTTTAATTTCTAAACTCTGCATATAACTATAGCTAGACAGTTTCTAATAAGGCACATTATCAAAAATGTTTTATTGTTTTATGATGATTAAAATACTCTAATTCTTTAATCATATGCCTTTGATGTAGACATACAACACTGAAAATACATGGCAGAAATTTATGCTTGTGGTGCCTAGAAAATCCAGATTCCTGATTTTCTCAGTGTGCCAGTACTTTTTGATGGATAAATATAACCAATAACATGAAATTTAATCACATATTCTCAAAATTTTGAAGCTCCACTGGAAACTTTCAGATTCATGCATCTAGAACACACAAAAAGATTAAAAATTTCACACCCTTGGTTTTCTGAACTACACAATAATTGTTAGTGTTAGTGTTAAACATTTGGGATTTCTTCTCTACCTTGATAAAAACAAGTATGTGCTACACACACAAAAAATAAACTTTCAGAAAGACCCAGTTTAGTCTGGAAAGCTTTCCATCAGTCTCTTTATTAGTGGATTTTTGTGTGCAGTGAAGCACAAGTGTTACATGCTGGAGAGATTACAGAGCAGCAAAGAGATCAGTTCTGAAGATTTTCAGTTGTTGCGAACAGCTGCTCTAAGACCACAGTACACATGCGCACTGGGAAAAGGGAACGTGAAAGAGTAACAACAGTGTGTAGAGCTTGAGAGGAAAACACACATCTAAATGCTTTATCACTGTTTGCAAAGCTCTAGGCTTTATCTTTTTCTGTGCAGCTTGAGAGTCTGTCCAGTAAAATGAGGTTTAATTCACTCGATAGGAGGAGAAGGAAACGGGCAAAGCTTTCATGAAGAACAAGATGGTACCAACACCATTATTCATTAGGATCACACTCATAAATGCGATCCTGTAAAGGCTCATTTAGTACAACAGAGTTTTTGTTCTTATTGTTGTTAGCTTTGTTTTATGGTCCTTAAGACTGAGCCCAGGGCCTCGCGCATACTAGGTAAGCACTGTACCATGGAATTACAGGATCAAAGCAGTGGGTGTTAATCTTTAGTATAGATTGGAATCACCTGAAATCTTTTAAAAACCTGGTTATCCAGTACATATCCCAGAGAATGCAATAAGAACCTCTGGAGATGGATTACATGAGTCACTATGTTTATTAAAATTACCCAAATAATTTTAATATGTAGAAAAGTTTCAGATTAGCAAAATAGTAG
Source organism: Petromus typicus (assembly GCA_004026965.1). NCBI lineage: Eukaryota > Metazoa > Chordata > Mammalia > Rodentia > Petromuridae > Petromus > Petromus typicus. The sequence continues at coordinate 29,036 of PVIR01002624.1, forward strand.
AGTGTACCTCACATTTGAATGTGCTCTGGGTCACTCAGAGATCATTTTAGGATGAAAACTCAAATTAAGTAAGTCTGAAGAGGCTCTTACTGTTTGTGCTAACAGATTCCAGGGTGTTCCAATTAAGCTGGTCAAGGACCTGTCTTTGAGGGAAAAGGAGCTGGAGATCGAGCTCGTTCAAAGAGCTGCAAACTGCTTCCCCATCCTATCCTGGTTACTACTTGGTGGAGTAATGATTTGTTCTCAGGACTTCAAAGGTGCGAAGTATCTTTCCCTTAGACCTCTGTATCAGGTTAATTTACCCAAATGCAAAGCAAAATACAGGTATAATAGAGTATATATATGTACTTTCTTATACTGAGCTTGTGACTATGGGTTTCAGAGCAGCACACAATTTGGACAAGAAGATTCTTTGGTTTATAAATATACATGATTGAGATTCATTTCCTCTAGTGTCTTTCTACAAGGCAGGGATGGACTTACTTCAATAGAAACAGCTGTTGGAGGCACAGGCGTGTACTGGGGAATGTAGGTCCCTTGCATAGGAGCAGCAGCAGTCATATACTAGAGGGAATCAAAGAAAAATGCATGTAAACTTGGGGTTGCAAACACAGAGAAAGTTAACAACCACACAAGACTACTTTATATTATGGGGCACAGCCAATACATGCTTAGTCAAATTCTGTTGGGCCAAAAATAAGACAGGTTCCCCACACCACCACTGAATGTCATTATTTTTTTCTCTTTCACTGATTCAGTACTAAAAGTAACCTCACAATATCAGTTCAAATTACTTCATCCCCAATCCTCACTCTATCACTTTAAACATTCTGTATAAGATCTTCAGCACCTCGCATCTCACACTGAAGCACCAAGTCTCTAAGAGTCACAGTGATATCTGTTTTATTTGGCTTTTTCACTCCATTTTAATGCTGGCACCTGTTATACAGTAGGATCTCAACAAGTATTTGTTGAATGAATGAATAAGAAGAATATTAGTAATTATTTTTTAAATTAAAATTAGAGGAATAATATAAGAAAAATATGTTAAAATGTTCAAAATTTGCAAAGGCAATTTTCTTCATTTTGATATAATTTGTTTTAACATAAAGGAAATACAGTATTGGGGACAGTGCTTTATTTATTTCCTTCTCCCATTTCATCTTAGGTCACTGTCATTATTTCCTTTTAAACTCTTAATTTTCCCTACACAGATACATAATAAAACAGCCAAATTCTTTTCCTGTCTGTTATGAAAATTAATAAAGTATATATTTGGGTATAATGCATTTTTTGCAAATCAGAAAAGGTATTCCATTTACTTAAACATAAAATAGAACTCATTCTCCCATTTTAGCACATATTCTCCCTATAAATTCAAAGTTCTGTTTAATGAAAATTAAATTCCTAGGGAATAACCTTATGCTTCCGTGTGTTAACATAAAACTTCAGAAATAGAATCAGCTAATTAAACAAAGTTTCTAACCTCATAAGGGATAGAGGGATTATTTTTATGAACAATCAAAAGCCTCTGAATCTATATTATCCTGAATTTGCTCAAATAAAATATTAAGGCCACATATAAATACCTAAAAAGCTAAATTCCTTGCTCCGTGTATCATAACACTTCAGCTATTCAAGAGAATGATCTAAAAGAAGAGAAATATCTTAATGGAGACTAACTCTTTGGTAGCAGTTGCTTAATATTCCTGGACAATTATAGTAAAAATAACTCCAAGTTTGGAATAAGTGGATTCTTCATCCTAAAAGCGCTGTTATTTCTAAAAATAGAAGCAGTCTTATTAAAACAGCTTACACAAAACAACCAAACTGTGCCTTGTCATCTACGTGTTCTTAAAATAACAAAGAGCAAGTCATCGCCATATAAGAACTGCTTCTTAGGTTGAACCAAAAACAGCTGCTTGAAAGGCCTAGTGTGATTTGTCATTTGGCTTTATAACTGCAAGTTATCATGGCTTCTGTAGTCTATTCTCTGTGCTCTTATGGGATTCACCATTGTCTTCATAGAGTGTCAAAATTATCATCTCCTTAAAAGAATGAACCACATTTTGTGCATCTTGAATCTCTTAAACATACCAGGAAATGCCTGGAATTCAATAAGCAATCATTCAGTGGCTGATGGAGAGGATATAAGCACTTCCTCACTTCCATTTCCAGTCAACAATCAAGCATACTACTTAGTCACTGTCTCACTATAAACATTAAGTTCACAACCCGCACAGTGTGTTCGTATGAACTTTAAATAAATACCTGAGCTAACTGTTTTCACCATTCTTTTGGTGTTCTTAATTGGGCAATTATGATCAATGTGTGTTCTTAATTGGTTCAAATGTTATCAATTTTTCAAGTAAGTATAGAACTCAAGTATCACATTTCAATAAAACTGGCTTCACATCTAGAATGCAAGGCAAACACCTGACTTGTCAACAAAATTGCTCCAGGGAGTACATTGTAAACAGCATTTCCTTGGCCATTTCAGATAGGAAATTTGGCACTATCCATGGGTTCGAAATATCCTTGAATTTCATATTCCCTACAGCATATACTTAGAGCAGTAGCTGTATTGAGAGGAAAGTTTTCTATGTTCCAACATATTTGAGCAATGGTACATGGCACAAGGTTTCCTTTGATGACAAATGTTAAAAAGCTCTAAGAAGTCATGCTTTACACAAAGCCATGTCACCATGATTAAAACAGCATTTAAAAAATTTAATTTTAATAATATCTATGAATTTGGTTTAGACCTAGTGCTGTAGGAATATACTTTGGAAAAAGCTTCTCTACTTAAACCTTAAAAATTCTAGAACACTATCTAAGATATTATTTTTGCCCACTCTGAATTTATCCAGGTATATAATTAGTACTGTCATGATTGTTTTCTAATTTTGGTTGTGGCTCTCCAAGATTCACTATATATATTAGCATAAAGATCTTCATCTACTTGAAATTTTCCATTCGAGAGGTAGTAATTTCAAACACTGTAACTGAGTAACAAGTTAGGATGATGTCACTGGCACTCATGAAGCTACTCGGAGCCATCCAAGTAGAGATGCTCTACTGTCAGCATCTCTGAGGAGGTATTTTTGTGGATTAGAGGTTATTAGGAACATGACCGATGGCTCTTTAGAACATTGACTATGTGTCCACATGCAAATCCACTCAATTATAATATTTAGACCTACCTTCCCAACTAAAGAGTTATTAGCAAGTATCATGAATGAGAATATTTTATGTGACTCTCAACAACTCAGTTACACAAAAGTTCATGTGTGTTTTACTCGAACAACACTAAAGCAATAAACCTTCACTCTTCTCATGACAGTCATGAGAGTTTCAAACATGAACCAAACTGAGCTGCTTATGGAAAAATTCATACTCCTCTTCAGAACAGTTATTTGAGTTTGGCCGGATGTTTCACACATGTTAAAGAGGAAGAAATCAAAATTCACCTATAACAAGAACAAATCTGTGTTCTTTGGCTTCATGGTTCAGCATCTCTTTCACTACCTTTGAAATCTGAGCAAAAAGGATCCTAAAGGCTTCCTTCTGATCCTTGCCATGTCCTATAG
>PVIR01002624.1:32725-99607 GCA_004026965.1 Petromus typicus
GAACCACTGAGCTAACTCCCCGGCCCTCATGCTGTTCTTCTGAACAGAAATTAAGCAAATTTTATGGTGTAAAGGAGTTGAGTTCTGTTCAACTGCTATGTGTGTCTGTTTGTATGTTGTTCAATGAAACAAAATCTCACCAGTTTATTTTTTAACAGACAAATTAATAGATAGGTTTTGAGAAATTGTTTTTAAAAATTAAGAAAGATTTTAAGCAAGTCCACATAGAGTTTTATGCTCCTTAAGACTATTTTCTGTGGATAAACTTTTACTGTAAAGCTGTTCTGTGTTCATCTATCTTAGAGTAAAGCTTAAAGAAGTGACAGTCTTCTAAAATCAGAGCAAGTTCTTGCAGGAAATGGCTACAGCTCTGTGTAAGCTTAACTCTCAATTTTAGGTTATTGGTGAAAAAAAAAAAAAAAAAAAAAAAACCTCTGAAGTTTTTCTCCAAGGCTCTAAGTTTGATTTTCTTAAGAGCTACACTTAGACTCAATAATCTGGGCTTCAGACATGTTGTTTAGATCTGGGAGGCTGAGGGACTGCTTATATTTTATCCAGCTAACAAAAGACAAAAGGGTTAGGATATATAACTTTTGCCCTTTGCCTTGATAAATTCCCATGGATTACTTATTAAGACCATAATGAATGGATATCCTTTAATTTATCTTATTGATGCTTCCTAAATGCTAAAAAATAAATTTTTATGGATATAAAGTGTTTAGTTGACCTTTTTTTTGTTACAATAGCTGATGAGAACCACATTGCAATGAGATAGTATAGATAAAATGGATAAATCTACACAATATTTCTTCAGTGGAAGCTCAGGGTTACATTAAAACTTTTTTCTTGTAAGCAGTCTCATAACTTTTACATAGTCTGCAGGCAGAGAGTTTTCATATGGAAGCATGTAGGAACCTTAAATAATCATTTTCAAAGCCACAGAATAAAATCCAAACTCCATCACTTGTTCCAAGAAGTCTAGACAGTGCATCATCAAGATAGTTACATGAAGAGAGTGAGAGTATTTGTGAGACTCAAAAGGAATTACACTTTTGCCTATTTGAGTTGGGACAAAATATTTCTTTTACTGTGTAATCATTGATTATTTCTGTGGAAACAGAGAACGAAAACAGTAAATTATTAGTTCTGGGTTGACTCTATCTTTATTCACTAAATCTAAACAAGGATAAGTGTTTTATATACTTTATAAAGGGAAATTTTTCTTTTAAATTATTTTGCAGGGCCAGTAAAGGTTATATTAGTTTGATATTTAATTTTTCTTAAAACCTAAACCTAACAAAACTGTCTTATTTGAAGGCATTGCTTTGGTATTTGGGTTTCAAATTGGGGGATTCAGTCCTTCCTATAAAACATGTAAAGCTGGTGAATAAATTTCAGCAAGAGGAGTTGGTAGGTCTTATCAAACCTAGAGAGTCAGGAAGAAAGACACAAAAAACTATGAAAATGTACCTTCAAAAGAAGCTGTGCAGATTAAAACAGAAATTGTGATGGATGATGCAAATAGCACATAATGTAAATTACTTTTAAATCATGTAACTGAAAGTTTCTTTTAACAAAGGAAGTTTTCAGATACAGATAAGGGCCTCAATTTTTTTTTTTTCCTGGCTGAATGAAAGGCTGAGAGAAACGCATAGTATTTTCTCCAACAGAATGATTCTGGAATTTTTACAACCATGCTGTTTGAAATTGTATAATTCTATCATCTCAGAGTTGAGTCCCAATGGCTGGACAAGGGTGGAAGACTGAGAGTATTTTACATGTTTTTTTTAATTTAAATTTTATTTTTTTTATATACTGGGCAGTAGTGGCCACCACAGCATGAGTTTGAGAATACTTTCTAAGTCTCCGCATTACTGCATGGATGAGACTTCTTAGAGAGGAGCTGGAGAGATTCTTGTTGAAAGAAAAGCACATTCCCAACAAGGAAAAGCTAAGGCTGTTCCCTACTGCCCAGTACATCCTTTGATTTTTCTATTTTTGTCAAAAAAATATCAGGTAATGAAGCACATCTTCACACGGAAAAGTCACAGCATAAGACTTTCTGTTAGCAGTAGTACATGAAGTACTGACTTGTTAATCACAAAGTAGAGAGTTTGTTGTTCTTGGAGAATAGGTCGAAGGGGATGTACATTTGGATATGGTTCTCCTACTGGGAGAAAAAGTGCTTGCAGAAAGAAGACCAATTAGTGTGCTTGATTGATGAGGGAGCAAAGATTCAAAGAGATGTGCAGAATGTATTATCCCAGAAGTGGTGTGCACTGGACTATGAAGCAAGAAATACAAATTACTGTTATTGTGTTCTGGAATACCACTGTGTCCAGTGCTGGAAAGCAAGATCTATTCAATAAATGATGCTGGGTCAGGTAAGTGTCTTATAAGAAAATTATGTGATTTCTTCTTTATGTCATGCACAGTTAGTTTGAGATGGGTAATGTAATCTTCTTATGTAATGTAAGAAGAAAGATAGGAGAGAAAGAGTTTAAGGATTTTGGAGAAAACAAAAGTATTTAAGCATGACTCATAAAGAGTTACACATAAGATAAATGATTAATAAATCATCAAAAGGATAGGGGGAGAAATTTTCAATACATAGAACTGCCATACCTTACGTGTGCATGTGCATTCATGTGTGTGCATATTCTCCGTATCAGTAAGAACAGAGTAGAGCCAACTTAAAAAATGAGTTTGAGTGAACTAATAAGGCACATAAAAACTGGGATTAATCTTCAGGAAACTATAATGAGGCTAACCTAAAGAAAAAAGAGAAAGAAAACTATCAAATCTAAAAGTCTTTTTTCCACATTATTCTACATACATAACATTCTCAATATGCCAAAATTTAAAAAATGCTGGATACCTAATGGTTTCCAAGATTAGAGGTACAGATATGGTGCAATAACAAGGATACAAGTGTGATTATGTAAAAGGAGAAACCATGTAGTATTAAAACTTCAGGATCTGGACAGTGGTGGCAGATCAATAAGTCAATGGGTAATAAAAACATATGGAAATCAGTCTATGTACAAATGAATAGGAGTAAAATTGTGGAAACCAGAATGAAATTTATGGATTGTATCAACGTCAATTTTCTCATTGTGATGTACACTATGATTTTGCAAATGTTAGCATTGGGAAAACTGGGGAATATGTGAAAGGGCTGTTACTATACAATCTTACAATTTCATGTGAATCAACAATGACCTAAATAAGAAAATGTGAATTAAAAAACAAGAAAAATTTAGTATATTAATACATATGACAAATAAATAGATAATGTATGTATGAAAATATAATTAACCTCATTCACTGATCATCAGGGGACTGGAAATTAAAATCACTGCGATAAAGCAGTATGCTTTAGTGGGGATGGCAAAGATGTCTGTTATATATTGTGAAATAGAAAATACTCAAAGTGTAATAGGGTGAAGGGGAAAGTAATGATATTATAAGAAAGGAAATAAATTTTCTGTATATAGGGGGGTGGTAGGGTGGGTAGGGCTATGGGAAAAAATGAGAATTAAGTTGTGTCTTATACTGGTACAAATCCCCATTATGGAGTGCAATCATGATGTATACATGTAATGTACCAATAAAGATAAAAAAAGACTAATGGTCCCATTGTGGAGTGCAATCATGATGTGTATATGTAATATACCAATAAAGATTTCAATTAAAAAAAAAAAGAAAAAGACTAATGGTACTGAGGGTTGGAGAGAATACAGGCACCCAAAAGTCTCGTCTACTGTGACCAGGACTTTAGATTTGTACATCCATTCTATAAAACTCTCTGGTACAGAATGCAGAAAATCATCAAAACATTCCTACATCATTGCCAGGTAGAGTTTACTTCAAGGATCCAGGGAATACACAAATAAGTAAATACACTACAATACCTGAATAGAAGCAAGGACAAAAATTACATGATTGTCTCAACAGATGCAGAAAAGGTATATAACAAAATGCAACATATATTTATGACAAAACTGAAGAAAATGGAAATAAAGTCTTTATCTCAATTTGATAAAAAGCCATCTATGACAAACCAACAGACAACATTAAACCAGATGGAGAGAAGCTGAAAGCTTTCCATCTGAAACTGAGGAACAAGGCAATGATGTCTACTAGCACCACTCCTGTTCAACATAGTTCTAAAAACATTGCCCAGAATGATTAGATAAAAGAAAGAAATGAAAGGAGTATGGATAGGAAAGGAAGAAGTTAAATGATCATTATTAGTGCATGGCATGATCCTATGCAAAGGAGATTCCCTAAGCCCCACTAAAACACCCCAAACCAAATTTAGCCACATCAAGATATAAAGTCAACACTTAAAAATCAATAGAATTCCTGTACAATAATAACAAATTCACCAGGAGGGAAATGAAGGAATGATATCTTTCACAATAGCATCAAGAAAAATGTAATGTTTAGGAATTAACCTAACCAAGGAAGTGAAAGACATTTACAGTGATAACCATTGTGCTCAGAAGAAAAGATAACAGAGTATGTTGTGGAAACATGTTTCCTGGTCCTGGATGGCATAATATAATGTATGAACTAATATAATAAAACTAATATATATAACTAATATAATAAAACTAATATACAGAACTAATATAATAAAAATGACTATAGTTCCAAATTGTTATATAGATTTAATGCAGTCCCAATCAAACTACCAATACAGAACTGGAGACAACAATCCTGAAATTTATATTGAACCAGAAAAGATCTAATATAGTAAAAGCAATTTTGGGCAACAAGGACACTGAAGTGGGCATCCCAATCCCAAATTTCAAGTTACACTATAAAACTAGAATGATAAAAACAACATGTTATTGACAAACAAACTTGAGAATCAGTGAAAAAGAACATGCAGACCCAGTTCCAAGCACACTTATTTATTATCTTTGACAAAAGGGTCAAAAACCTTTCACTAGGTGAAAGATAACCTCTTTAAAAAGTAGTGGTGGGAAAACTGGCTATTCACACCCTGAACATTAAACTCACATCTCTCACTATGCAGTAAACTAAAATCAAAATGGATCAAGGATCTGAACATTAGAACAGAAACAATCTGCTAGAAGAGAAAAATGGTAAAACTCTTAAAGACTTAGGTGTAGGCAAACATTTTCTAAACAAAATTCTGATGGTACCAGAAACAATAATATGAATTAACAAATAGACTCATATCAAATTAAAAAGCTTCTGCATAGGAAAGCAAGCCACTACCAACAAAGTTAAGAGACAACCTCTGAAACTGGAAAAACAAAGAACTCAAAAAAGTTAGACCCTACCAAATTCGAAGACTCAATAAAAATGGGCATCAAGAATGAATAGACATTTTGCAGGTTAAATATTCAATAAATATATGAAAAAATGTTTAACATTGCTGGTCATTTGAGAAATGCCAATTAAAACAACACATAGATTCCATTTCATACCAGAAAGAATGGCCATCAGAGCCAGTATCAAGATGGCAACCAATAAGAGAAGCTTGTGACTCTGTGGGGAAAAAGGAACTATCCTTTGTTCAAAGGTATTGCAGAGACTGAGAATCGAATTCAGGTAAGATGAAAGATTTGCCAGCAAAATATGGCAGAAGAGTTAGGTAGACCAGTTGAAGCATGTAAAAGAAGTGATTTCCATATCCTACTGAATCAGTCATGGTTGTGAGGAAATGAAGAACAGCCTCCAAGAGGAAGAGACAACAAAGAGAAGGTGAGCTCAGTGGTGTCTAAGGATTGTCATTAAAGATGTGTGTGGGAGGAGGGGACTGGCCCCCAGACAGTGCTGCACTTGTGACTGAGTGTCTGATCCTGAGATTTGAAATGGATATAGTCATTGCTAATAACAAATTCTAGGATTAGGATAGAAAGATCACCTGGGGTAAGGAGAAGCTCGGGGAACTAAGTGGCCAGCGTGCTTTGGGTTAAACTCTAGTAGGGACACAAGTCTTTAATTCATAGACCAGTAATATTCACTGAAATAATTGTGACCCCTTTGTTTGTGCCTTATATTGTGTTGAGTTGAATAATTGCACACAGTATCATGCAAGGGTGGACTCAAAAATAGTTCCTGGAAAGGCGAGAAGAAGCTGAATTTTCTGTGAACCCCTTCAGCCTCCTGCTTAGCTCATTAATGCTTGTTGCTACTTCACATATGTAGTATTTATTACCAGTTACACATTAAATATTGTAACTGAGAACAGATTAGTTAACCAAGTCCTTGCAATTGTACTTGTGACATTATTTTGAATCTGTTTTGTCTACTTGCTGCATTTAACTTGATGTTTAACCCTTGTTATTGTTTTTTGCCACATTATTAAGACAGCCTCTTTAACAAATGGTGCTGAAAGAACTGGGTTTCAACCTTCCAAAGACTAATGGTAGACCTATCATGTTCACCATGCACCAAACTAAAATCAAGGTGGATTAGAGACCTAAATATTAAAACAGAAACACTAAATCTGCTACAAAACAGATGAGGTAAAACTCCTGATGACACTGAAATAAGGAAAGACTTTATAAACAAAACCTCAGCACCATGGGAACTAGCAGACGGAATCAACAACTGGGATCTCATCTCATTTAAAAGCTTCTGTCCAGCAAGAGAAACCACCAATGTACTGAAAGACAACCTACAATATTGGAAATAATTGGGTTGTGTCTCAGACAAAGCTACTATCTAAAGTATATAAAGAACTTAAAAAGTTAGCCCCCAATTTTAAGATCCTATTCAACAATGAGCATCTGAAATGAACAGGTATTTTTCAGACGAAGAAGTAAAGGGAACAAAAAACATATGAAGAAATGTTCAACGTTGCTGGTCATTTGATACATGCAGATGAAAACAACACTAAGATTCTATCTCACTCCACAAAGAATGGCTGCTATCACAAAATCAAATGCTGGTGAGGCTGTGGGACAGAGGAACCCTTCTCTGCTATTACTGGGAATGAAGACTGGTGCAACCACTATGGAGATCAGTGTGGAGATTCCTTAAGTAACTAGGACATGAGGTCCCATTTGACCCTGCTATTTCTCTTCTAGGTATATATATGAAATAATGAAAAGATTCATATCATAGTCACTTATGTGCACCCATGTTTATAGCAGCTAGCTCAGTTTGTGGTAGCTAAATCTTGGAAAGAGCCCAAATGCCTATCAACAGGAGACTGGATAAAGAACATGTGTGTGTGTGTGTGTGTGTGTGTGTGTGTGTGTGTGTGTTTATAATATGGATTATTACTAAACCATAAAGTTTTATCAATGATAAAGAATTTAAAATATTCCATAAAGTGCTAATCTCTTTAGATGAATACTTTAAAGGTGAAAGCAACATTTATTGTCAGTCTCTAAAACAATCAAGAAAGAATCACTATAATAAATTACCTGAAAGATCTACCCACTCTCTAAGATCCCGTTTTCAGAAACTTAGAATACAATGTCTTGACCACCTTAGGTTCATTTAATGTTTTCTCTAACACATTAGCCTTGCATCTTAATTTTGGAATTAAAAAAACTGAGGAATTTTTTCAAGAAAACATGTTGAATTAAAAATCCTCACTGTGTCTGGAAGCTTTGCTATTTTCTGTTTATGTTCTGTGACTAAAGCATTACAATGGACTGGATAAAAATTCTCCAGCCAAAGTGAGAGGGAACACATCCAGGATGCCACACACACAGCAAATTCCATTTCTGCAGAACATATTTGTCTAAGTGTTATCAGGCCCACACATCATGAATGCCAATCATCCCAGTGGACCAGGACAGATGATACAACCGGACGACAGCAAATGTTGAACTCTGGAATGGAAGAGAATTTAGTCTGCACAAACGTTAACCAACATTGTTCTTTTTCAACATTTTTTTTCAGTTCAGGGTTTTTTTTTTTTTCAAAGGCAGAACTTGACCTACTCAAGTATTTAGAATATTCACATTAGAGGTGGATCCAAAGTGGGTGGGGAATAAAGGAAGGCAGAAAGAAAGGGATGGTAATCAAAGGAAGAAACAGAGCAGTATTCTATATAAAGAGAAAATAACAGAAAGGTTCATGGTGCAAACTGTAAAAATAGGACATAGAGCAAGTTGATTAATATACTTCTAAGAACTCAACATATTTAAGGAGAAAACAGATGTAAATGTCACTGTTCTGCTCAAATGAGCATCTGCAATCTTGGCAATTCAAAAACAGAAGAGTTTCTGCCAAGTTACAGATATTATCATTCTGTCCTACAAGGAAGTCGGGAATTTATACAACACAGGAAAACTGGTGCAAAGGTGAACAGGAAGGGAATGGACAGTCAAGTGTCTGATTCCAGTTTCCATTCTACTTTAGCAGTTGAAGAGTAGTTTATCTGATGGAAGCTGTCAAACAATGCAGAGGCCAAAGACTGTCAGGGAAGATGTTTGAACCCATGCCCTCTGATTTTTTAGTATCACTGTAAAGTACACCATTCATTGTTTGGCTACACATAAATCCACCTTCTCAGTTAACTTAACTCTCCTCTTAACTCTTTCTTTCCATGGTTTTTGTTTTCACTAGGTTCATTGATTTTTTTCATCCACCTGCAGTAGAATCCCAAGGCCTATCTCTAAAGCTGAGTTTGAAAGCCAAATTGCTGTACTAACCTTTGCTTTGGTTCAGAACTCGACAGTGACAACTCTTTCCTGGGACATGTATCAGCTCTTAGCTCTACTCTGACTACACCTCTTAGCAGGTAAATCATATAAGCTCTAGAAAGACCATGCCTGACTCATCAGTGTTTGTAATTACTATGCATTTGTTAATGAGTATAGGGAGAAAAATGAATGAATCAATGAAGGAATGAAAAACTCATTCACAATTTCCAATGAACATAAAAACTTGGGGAGAATAAGGACATATAAGAAAGCAGTCTTGTGCTCGCTTCGGCAGCACATATACTAAAATTGGAACGATACAGAGAAGAAAGCAGTCTTTTATTTCAGAAGTTGAATAATTAAGGACTAGAATGAGGAGGGAAACACTAAAATGAAAAGAAATTAAAAAAACTGGCAAAAATATTGCCCAATATCTTACAAGTATTTGTGAAAAAACAGGACCTAATTACAAAATAAATTTCAATTTTTTAAAAACTATCCATTTCAGAGCAAAAGTAGACAGGATACCACATCTACATCATAAGAAGATCTACACAGATGAGCCAAACACGAGTAGAGGCTATAGAGCACTGCGTTAAAAGGCTATCAGAATGTTAAACAGTGAGTAGAATCAATAGCAATAAAATTATGAAGCTTTGAAGGGGGGAAAGAGATGAGTATTTGGCCAAGATTTACCAGACTTCAACAACAACTCATGTTTCCTTTTGTGACTGAAGAAAAGCAAGGAAATTTGCTTGTTGTTATCATTTTATTTATAAATGTAGAATCAGGAAATAAAAGGACTTCATTTTTTTGTGTGTGAAAATCACGGTATCTTCACTGCCTGAAGAACTGGCACAGAGTTGTGAACAAAAAGACAAATGTTGGAAATATTTCATTGGAATACATTTAAAGATGAATATTCAAAATTGTTTCATTTTGGAATTAGAGAAAGATGAAGCAGTTCAACTTGCATTAATATTATTACCAGAGATGGGCGGGCAAGAGAGCAGGTGAAGTAATACACAATCTTTTCTAGGCTGGAAAGGGAAAGAAGTGGAAAAGGAGCAGGTAACGGGCACACTGAAGAGAGAGATGTAAGATGGAAGTGCAGCAAAGCAAGTATAAGGGTTTCAAAATTTAGAGAGGGAAGCCTTATGGTTAGTTCCAAAACACGGTCTTTGTGGCAGGTGGCTGAAACAGCAAGGGTGAAAGTAACTTGAGTCAAAGATATTAAGGAATATGGACACTTCAGTATTAGTAAGGGCAGGAATGAAATGAGAAAAATCCATTGACCTCTCTGAGGAGCAAGACAGATAATAACACCAAGGAGAAGAAGATAGCATGAGGATGGCCTTATCTTAGGAGTTAAAGAGCTTGTACTTAGTCTAAAGGAGACAAAGTTAAGCAGAAGGCTGTGATACCTTTTTCTTCCAGCTCTGCTGGCCACAGAAGACAACAAAACCTGCATTTGAGGGAGACTGAGTTAAGTAAGTACAAGCACTAAGGGAAGACATGAGGGCTGGAGAATTTTCGATACAGAGCAAGAAAATGAAGAGGAATTCCATTTTGTGTTTAATAGAAGTCCTCTCAGAGGACAGAGAGGAGAAGACGCATGAGGTCATGAGTAAGGAGATGGTCCTTTGAGCATGCAGAACAGAATGTCTTGGGAATAAAGACTGTGTGAAGGAAGGAGCCCCAGCAGGACAGAACTAGGACAGTGGCTCCAGAGATGTGGGGGAGGTCTGCTGGTGCGTTGTCATATGCTAGTTCCAACCAGGCCAGGGTGGGCTTGGAAGAGTTCACAAGCTGGATAAACAAATGGCTGTAAGTAATATTATAACTATTATTTCTTTTGTCTATAGAAATTTTTCTTCCTGTTGTCCTACCTCCTCATTACTAGAGGTTTTTTTTTTTTTTTTTTCCTGGAGAATTGCAAAGACCGCACATTTGAATTCCAGTTCAGCTAAATCTAACCAGATGTTCCCTCTGCTGAACTTTGCCAAAAAAATAAGTCTTGGGAAAAGAGCTACCTATAAAACACCTCAGATTTTTTTTTTTTTTTACTTATTTATGTTGCTATTGTTTTTTGTAGTACTGGAGATCATGGTCTTCATTATATTTCTAGGCCCATTTTATAAAAATGAATGTTTTCTGAGACTTGCTACTTCTGTCATGATTTCTAAATGGTCTGGGCTCAGGCAGATCTAATAATGATTCTCCTTACTGTTTCTGTTAATATTATTCCTTATTCCCATGACCTTTCAGCCACTAAATGTTGAATTTCTCTAAGTACCATTCATTTAACTCTTTGGCTGTGCTAACTTTTTGAGACTGACTTTCCTGAACTGTATTTCATGTGATGTCTGTGATTCAACATCCTATTTCTATTAATTTTCATAACTGCTAAATCCTTAGCTGTATTTCACAAGTTACTTTAAAACAAAATGTTACATGATGGTATAGTGAATCTGAGTATAACTAATGTGTCAATAAGGATTTCAAGAATAGATTGCTGTGGGTTCGTTTCAGTCAGTATTGTTCAAGTTATATTCCATAGAAGGAGTATGACAGGCCTTTAAAAGGAAAACAAAACAAAACAAAGAAAAAAAAAACTGAAGTGTTCCATACACAAAGATATATCTGAATATAAAATCTGAATGACAGTGGTACAAACAAAGCAAGCCGGTTTTATTTATTTTTTCTCTTTTCCTCTTTCATTCTTTGCAGCCAGAGTTTTTTCCTCTATAGGACCAATCAACATCTTTACATGTAAATGTTTATTATAATTTTCTCAGTATTCTTAAGAAGACAAATATACTTTATTGGGCTGTGCCAAAGATATCCTGACATAATTGGCCAGAGAATAGCTTGGACAATGGAGAGTCCATACTCTCCTGGTGATTCTAATATGTAACAAATTTCTTGATTTGCTAAATGATTTCCACATGTTTCCTAAAGAAATCTCTAAGAACATAGGATCAACTAAGTGTAAGAGATCAATTAGTGTTGAGTATTCTAAATTCTGGTGATTTTTCCCTATGGATTTCATCTTGAATGATATGGTAGAAAATAAAATAAAACAAACTAATGATCATAAAAAAACTACAAGCAGTTGTGAAATACAAAACAGAGAAGGAAATATATACATGATAAAATTTCTTCCAGTTCTACACAAGATTAGTTCTGTAGGCACTGAGAAAAAAATGAGTACAACTACTCTTTATCAAAGAGTTATGAATTCACTGACAAAAAAGTCAACTTGGAGTGATATAGAGTACTCAGTTGAGAGTCTTATTTTTAGATTTATATATCTTATAAATACAAACAGTAAGTAATCAGGACTAGATGCTGTCATTTAAAGAAAACCCTTAATTTCCAAATACAGTATAATCCTCTTAGCTGTTATTGACACTAGTAAAAGGGTAGTTTTATGTTCTAATTGTTACAGGCTTAGAAGACTGTCTAAGAGAGGCAGAAGGTTATGGACACAGTGTGATTTCGATATATGTATCATAGATACAAAAGAATTTTATATGGAATATATATATGAGCTTTGACTCATGATAGTAATAAAATCTCTAAGGCAAATGGAAAAAGACTACAGGTGCTTCACCCTCTCACATTTCTGCAGTTGTATTCATAGACAGTGATGATTTCCTCCTTTCTAAAACAGGAGCTGAGGACTGAACCCTCCTTGTGGTTTTAGGCCTCTCATTCTAGCAGGCTGGATAACTAACTGCCCCCCGGTGGATGCATACATACACTGTATCAAGAAGTTGGCTAATTTGATTTATTTTCTTGGAGTTTCTAAACATGTAATTTTATACTGCTAGTTTTGAGGGTAGTTCATAAATTCAATAGAGATTTACTGATTTCTCTTCAAAGAACTAAATATTGTTATTTCCAAATTTAGTCAAATTCTGTTGATCTTTAAAGTTATTAAAAAGTAAAGCGGGGCATGGTGGCTCATGCCTGTAATCCCAGCACTCGGGAGGCAGAGCCAGGAGGATCTCTGCAAGTTTGAGGTTTGCCTGGGCTATGCAGTGAGTGCAGGGCCAGCCTGAACTACAAAGTGAGACCCTGTTTAAAAAAATAATAAAAAATACAATTATTAAATAGAAAAATATAATAGGATTCTAGAAGCGATGGACAGCAATCAGCAGTCTTACATCTAGATATCACTTATTCAGTAAATAGATATTTATAAAATACCTAATACAGGCCAGATGCTGCTGGGTAATGGAGAAATAAGGTAAATATGACTAGTCTCTGCTCTAAACAAGTTTATGGTCTCGATAACCTAGATTACCATATGTAAGGTTGAATAATAGAGGGTAATTGACATCGTAGAACTTTTAACATCAGCTTATTTCTCTCTCATTGTTTTAATTATTTAATCTTCTCCTCATTAACACATAGGATTGTGATTGGCTGTTCATTTTAAAACATTGATTTTCAAATTTGCATATGCATACAAATTATGGCAGAGGTCTTTTGAAAAAAGATTATTGGGTTTAACCTCAGTTTTGGATTCATTAGGAGTAGGGCATAGCATAAAAATTTGTACTGTTAACAAATTCCCAAGACATGTAAATACTGCTAAACAAGGACCATATTTTGAAGACAAATGAAGAAATGACAATGTCAACTTGTAATCTGACTCTTGGGAAGTGAGGAAGACTAAGTATCTCATAAGACTACTCTAATATTTCACCTAACTCTCACTATTTGTCTTACTGAAAGTAAGATTTAAATGTTCATTATCTTCGAAGTTTACATTTAATCTTTGACAGCATCCAACATGACCGGCCTGGGGCTGGGATGAGAAACTTTTGTTGAGCTATCAAATTCTCTGGTCTTTTCATTCTGTCTAATCACTCAAGAGTGGTTTAGGATGAGGAAGAGTTGATGAACGGAGCTCATGCAAAAATAAACACAAATCTGCATTTCCATGCTTTATTAACAAGCATGCATAGGCTATATTACTTCCTGTATCATTTTTTTTTTTACTCAGAAACAAATTAGCAATTGTAGAAAAAGCCCCTTGAAGCTGATGAGATTTTCTTTAGTTGAATAAAGGAACAACATTCAGGTTTTGGATGAGATTTCTGAGGAAAAGTATTTAAGGAACTAAGCCTTCTATAAACTATATGCTTTGCTATTGCATGGAAATAATTCTTCAAAATGAAGCAGAGGGCTAAATGGCTCAAGTGATAAATACAAAGGGCAGTCAGGTGAATTTTAAATCCATGTGACACTTTGCAAAATGTAAACTAAGAGAAAAATAATTTTCTTGAGTTTAGGGATTAAAAAACCCTAGAACCTGCAGGAACTAGCTAAGTCCAAGAGCAGCAATCATACTTCCCTGAAGGAATAAAAATGACAGCAGTATTTTATTTGTATGTATGCTAAGAGAATTTTAAACAACCAGGATGGCTGCTTACATTTAGGTGCAGTTTTATAACAAGAAAAACCAAAAGGGAAAATATCTTTGAGACTAAGGAATTTAAAAAACTAAAAGCCACAGACAAGACCAAAAAGAAAGCCTCATGCAAGACTAATTGATATTTTATGTTTATGAATACCATTAGTCTGCAAGACTTTCCAATGTCATTTAGAAAACATTAGCTCAATTCCTCATGGACTGTCAGATTAGATTAGGATGAAACAAATGCAAAAGAGAAAGAGTTAGAGAAGGATACACTCCCTGCCAGGTGAAAGGCTGTGTTATTTGATCATGACTGAAAATCCTACTTAAGGAACACAAGTGGTATGTCCACTGACTGGGTGTCTTTATTCAATAAGTTCTTAATATCATAGTACATCACGGACACATTCAGGAGGGTGTTTTTATTTTGTGTTAGTGAAAAAAGAGCTGAGGCCATGATCTGCACAGCGATTCCAATATGAGGCACCTGGATGCAGATCTCCCAGATTCTACACACAGCATGTCCCCGGCTACAGAAGGACTGATGAAAAATGGAGCAGAGATGCTGTGTGTCATTGGGACCAGAGTGTGTTTGCAACATTGCTCATGGGAAGGACGTGAGAAACAAAAAGGGTTTAAACAACTCTCGGAAGGTGACACTAAATCAATTAAACTGATGCTACGAAGATAAATGAATATGATGACTATCTAGAGGAAACAATTAACAAAATGCAACCTTTCAGATAAGCTGTGGTACTGAAAGGTGGTCATATTTCTAATAGACACATTGCACACCCCACCAATATTTTAAATTACTTTATGTAAGGTTCATTTTCCAAGAATTCCACTTTCTCCATGTCCTTTCATTTTTTCATTTTCAAAAGGTTTTTTTCCCCCCTCTTAAAAAAGCTCATTATGTTTATTCATTAAAATTTCTAAACTTTTTGGAAATTTCTGAATGTTGTTTTCTTCATTCAATTTTAATTTTTTGAGGTGATGATTAGGATTATACTGAAAATGCAATCAGCAATCTTACATATAGATATCACTTAGTCAGTAAATAAATATTTATTAAATACCTACTACAGGCCAGATGCTGCTGGGTAATGGAGGAATAAGGTAAACATGACTAGTCTCTGCTGTGAACGAGTTTATGGTCTTGATTCTATAGGGAAAGAAAGGTAAATAAACAGAAAATGGTGATTCAGGATGTTGAATGTCATGATGAAGATAGCCCGCAGACCTAAGGTCAAATAAAAAGTCCCAATTGTGGGACAAAACAGAGAGATAAAAAGAAGCCTTCCAGGAAAGGAAAGCATCTGAGACAGCGTGGAACAGGGAGTACAGTATTAACAAATCCAAGAGTAGTGGAGACAACATTGTAGACAAAAGTATTGCTCATGTTTATTATATTCTTTGGAAAGACAAAAGAGGCACAGCTCATTCTGGGAAGTGAAGGGAGCACTCTATGGCTGGAGCACAGCAGTGGTAAGAGCTGCATCTGAAGTAGTCCCCAGCATTGTGAAGGCCTCTGCAGCTCATGCAGATATGCGCTGAGAGCTACATCTGGAAGCCTGTGAGAGAATGTGATGCAGGCCATGTGTGTTTTAGAAAGACACTTCCAGGCCTACAGGAGAAGGAACAGAGGTGGGATTAACTTTGAAGCAGCAAGACTAGTTAGATGGATGCCCTGCTATGTTTTACCAAGTGATGGTAGCTATCTAGAGTAATTCAGGAGGATAAGTCCTGAATTACAGTTCTGATAGAGAAAATATATGTATCAGATGAGGCTAGTGATGGCTTCTGTGTTTTGTGTTCCACATTTACTTGGAGTAAATGTCAACAGTGAAGTCTTTTAAGGAGAGTGGGCCTTGAGTCAATGAGTATTTTTTTTTTGATTAACAATGTGTGTATTAAAAATCATACTGAATAGGGGGAAACTAGATCAGCATATATAGAAGACTGCAGATAGATCCTGATCTCTCATTTCTGCACAAATCAATTCAGAATAGATCAAATGCCTGGGTATAAAACCTCCAACTTTAAAGGTGCTAGAAAAATACACAGGACAAATACTGAAATCACAGGCACAGTCAAAGACTTCTGAACAATACTCCAATAACAGAAGTAATAACAAGGACCAGATGGAACTGTAGGTAGGAAATTAAGATGATTTTACACAGAAAGGAAAATAACCAACAGAGTAAAAAGATGTCTACAGAATTAAAGAACATCTTTGTCAGCCATTTTTCCACCAGAGGATTAAATTCTACAAAAAATATTTTAAAAAACCCAAAGTATGAACATCTCAATCAATGAACAGGTAAATAAGCTGATGATTTTGCTCAGATGTTCTGTTGCCTATAAGTATAAGATTCTGAGTTTGATCCACAGTGCTACAAAATGTTCAAAGGCAAAAGGGAAAATGGAAGGAGTAGGGGTAAGAGAAGGGCAAGAAAACATTTTATGATTAAAAAAGGAAAGGAAACAAAGCTTATGTACATAGGAGGAGAGGGATCATTGGGAGGCTAGGAGAATGGGAAAAAAGAGAATCAATGTGTGTCATATACTAGTACACATCCTCAATGTTGAATGTGATCATAATGCATATATTAAATGGACCACTCAAATCAGTTTAAAAATAAAAGTCTTAATTGATTCCTAAAAAAGCTGTAAAGTACCACAGGCAAAGGGATTGAACAAATTCTCCTCAAAAAAAGTATAAGTGGGTTATAAGCACTATATATACAAATTTTTGAATGATATTAGTTGTTTAAAAATGCAGATCAAATTATATTGTGACTCAATCCCACCATAGTCAGAATAGCTATCATTAATAATATAGGAAAAATAAATGGTAGATCTGATATAAAAAATAAACTTTTCTACACGGCCAATGGAAAAGTAAATTAGCAGAACCACTAGGTGTGGAGGTTCCTCAAAAAAATAAAAATAGAGCTTGTCTGTGATACAGCTACATCACCCATTGGTGGACACTCAAAGGAGTAAAAGTCAGCATACCACAGGGATACCTGCATAGCCATGTTTACTGTGGAACACTGGACAAAAGCTAAAGGATATAACCAGAGTAGGTTCCCATCAAAACATGAATGGATAAAGAAAATATGGTGTATACATGCAATGGCATATTACACAAGCATAAAGAATAAAATTATGTCATTTACAGAAAAATGGGTAAAATCAGAGATCATGTTAAAGTAAGCCAGACTCAGAAATACAAGAATTATATGTTTTCCCTAATATGTAGAGTCTAGGGGGAAAAGATGGCATGTAAGTAGAACACAGACTACTATTAGAGAGAGGAAAGGAAGAAGGGTAATGAAAGGGGGTGAAAGGGAAAGCAAGAGGAAGATGAGTTTGGTCAAACTGTGTTATATGTGTGTATAAACACACTACTTTGCAATCCAATATTGTGTAAAATTAATAAGAAATGATACATATATTTTAAATGTTTGAGCATGAATGCTATGAGGGATAATCCAGTAGTACAGAATTTTTTTTCTCTAAGTCTCAAAGAATCCAAACCTAAAGGGGAAGTGAAGGAAGTTGGTAGGTTATTTAAAATTATCTATGGCATGAGATAGAGTATAACAGGTGTTAACAAAGGAATCTGAGAGTTTCCAAAGGAAAATAACATCATAGCTGACTGTGAAAATCAGGAAGAGACTCTTAAAAGTGACCAAATATTGGAGATGCAAAAGTCACTGAGTATCAGGGAATGCAGTGGAGCAAAGAAGTTGCTCTAAGTAAAGTCAGAATGGGTGAAAGCAGGAAAGGAAGTGGCTGCAGCAGGCATATTCCAGTCATCTTAGAACCAGTAAAACTACAGCCATGGAGGAGGACTGGAAGATTAGAGTGTGCAGGCCTCAAGCAGAGAGCCAATGAGCCCTCCATTCTTGCAGCACTGAGTTGTGATTCTTGACTGGGAAGATAAGATATTAGTAGTCTCTCTTCCCTGTATTCATTTGAGAAGCTCATTTTGCTTCCCAGAAGGATTTAAGGCAAGTTCCAAAATTGTATAAAATATTGTAGTGTTCAGTGAATGAGGAAAATCAGGTCAAGAGAAAGAAAGGTAAAGCAGAGTAATAAATCAAACTTTAAAAATAAATTAAAACTTTATCAGAGGTCGACAGTCATAATTTAGATACACCACTATGTCCATTAGGTAAGAAAATAAACCAGGTGCAAAGAATGATTTCCAAGATGGAGGTAAGAGAGATATTTCTCCGTGAGTCTGGAACAGCAGACACAGTGTAGTATAATGAACAGCAGCCTGAGAGTAAGCAAAGCAAGTTTCCAAGGGCTATTTATTACAGTGCCCTTCAAACAGAATGGGATGGCTTGGTGCCAAGACATACTTCATGAAAAGCTATTTTTTAGGGGGCCAGTGGGATGTAGTCATCCAGGTAAAACAGCCCTCTCAGCTTAATCTGGGGATATAATTTAGAATAGCTGAGCATATATCCTACTCAATATCCAAACAGTTCTCCAAAAAATATTATTTCTCTCTTTGCCAAGGTTCTGCAAGTTATGAGCTACAGAAACACTGGAATTATATTTTATGATGGATACCTGGAATTCAGCTTTCTTTGTGCTGCTTTCATAAAGCCAGATGTTTTAATCATCAACTGAAACTGTCAATGGAGTGTCTCAAACTGAAGAAGCTAAAGAGAATTTGAGAGAATCTACAGTCCCTTTCCAACACTCACAGTCTCTTACTGGAGATTAGCCTCAAGAGAGATAATATCCTTCTTAGAAAAATTTTAAGTCTGGTCTTCCACAGAACTAAATGACACTCACACTATAGACTGTGGTTCTACATTATGACATAATCTTAAAACCGACATCGGGGGCTGGGGAGTTAGCTCTGTGGTTCCGGCGCCTGTCTTGCAAGCACAAGGGCCCGGGTTCGATTCCCCGGTAACCACATAACAATACTGGGTGTGGAGACCCACACCCAGCAGCAACGAGTACCACATACCACAGTGCCGGGCGTGGTGGCTCACGCCTGTAATCCCAGCACTCGGGAGGCAGAGGCAGGAGGATTGTGATGTGAGTTGGAGGCTGAGCTCAGGGCCAGCCTAAACCACAAAGGGAGACCCTGTCTCGAAAACCTAAAAAAAAACCCCACATCACTGAAGAGCAATCTTTGTAAGATAACCATGTATGTATATTTCTAATATTTACTTGAAAGTTCAAGGATCACTGATGGAAAAATTTGACTTTAGATTCAGAAATCTGTGTCCTGTTTTCTGACAATAATCAAACAGTAGGAATAATTATCTCAGTAAGACCTGATACTGTATTAGGAGCATATCCTTGCATATAAGACTTTTAAAAATGCTAATCTAAAATGATTCAGGAATTTTGGAGAAAAGTGAACCAGGACTGGAATGGACAGGAATCAATACTAGACATACACTGCAACAATAAAATTAAAATGTATACAAAGATCTGACCTGTACAAGGGCAAGAGTAGAATGAGCAGAACAGATTCAAAATGAATTGTAAATATAAATCTGCAGGAAAAGGAAGACTGCATGTGGGGGTGAATGCTTTCATTTCTGAGGTGTTAAGCTTACCTGAATGGGAGAGAACTAGTTAAACAACTGATGGTAGAATTTCTATTCCGTTCTAAGCTCAAGTGAATATTAAATCACATAGTTCTCATCCGCAAAGAAGATCAGTAGTCCAAACCACTGCCAAAGACCATAACAATTTTAAATCTTGCTACAATTAACTTTAAATACCTTAGCTTAGAGAAGTAATATTTTCACAGGTTTTCTCAAACACTAAGGGAGTCTAGGGAAGAGATTGGATTAAAATGAAATTTAATGAGTCTGAGACTGTAGAAATGAGGTTTGAACTAACAATGGGCCAGGTGAAGAGTGTTAAGAGTGGATGAGGATCATCAAGGAAGTAGTTAGAAACACTGAGACAGACATCAAAACAAAGATGAAGGTCTGCAATGTAGATTTGGAGGTCATCTATGGGATGGTTACAGGAGAAGCAGCAGGTAACGTCACTGAGGGAGAAGAGAATGAAGCGACACAAAGTGTCCTAAGAACAGTATTCTGAGAAATACAACACGGGAAGGATAAACACATTTTATTTAGCAGGGGGAAATTCAGCAAGGATTAACCGTCTATTCTGCAGGATGCATATGGAAAGGCTAATTAATGCTGCAAGACCATTAAAACAGGTTATGGCAAATGAAGTCAATAATGCTGAACGTGGTTAAAGTGGCAAGGACAGAAGGATAGGCAGAGAGAAAGAAGAGAGTAACAGGTTATCTGAAGTGAAAACACTCCAAGATGAAATAAAATGTGATATTTGTCTAAGATGAGAGTCTTCTTGAGAACATAACTCCCTTATAGGATAGTGGTGTCAATTAAATATTACAGACTAACCCACACAAAGCACTAAGAACAGTACTAGAACACAGTGTACTTTTCGTAGGTGTAAATTCACCTTTGCATTCCAAGCACTTTCTTATACACTCATTAGATGTGATGAAAAAAACATCCTTTTGGCATATCTGATGTTTATATTTATTTTTATCAAGGCCATTCAGTGTTGTTATATTTTTGTCAGGCGTACTATAATTGTCTGTGGGATAAGGAAAGGATCATAGAAATCTTTAAAATAACCTCTAATTAGATGGTAGCTCTTTGCAAGGTCATGATAATCCTAGTTAAACAATTTTCAAAGACTTACAATTATCAGACAAGGCCACTTAATGATCATGGTGGAAAAAGACAGAGGAAAAGACTTTCTAAAAATCTGGAAGCAAATTGAACCTCTCCAGCTTCTGGTGTTAATGACTGCTGTATGTTTCCATGACACTTCCTGCTTCTCTGCTTCGTCCCTCCCATTTGCTAGACAACACTTATTATGGTATCTAGTTATTTAACTTTCCTTCCCTCCCTGAAAGCACCCAAGACAGAATATGTTGTTATTTCTTCAAGTCACAGGGGGCAGGTTCAAGTCCCATGATCAGAACAGAGACTCACTCTGCTGCGTTGCTCCCCTGCTCCTTGGTGTCATGCTTCCTTTCAGCAAGCTAGGGAATAAATGATCTGACTCTAGCTGGTCTCTTTTCTTTTGGAGCTTGTAGACTTCAACTTTTCAGAAAAAGTACCTCGAGCACCTCAATGAATTTTTAAGTCACCTCTGAATGTTTAACTTGGTGAAATAACTGCTTTATGACTAAAATTCACATTTCCTGAATCTAGTGTCCTGTGCTTTTCCAGTCTTGGGGACAGAACACTGGATTCAGAGCAAGCATTTAACTCCTGCATCCGTGTAAAGATCTGCGACCCATCATTCTGAAACCAGTGTGATTTGCTGCCAGCTGATGAGTGCCCCTTCATGTGACTCAAAGGCCACCACTAATTGAAAATAGTTTTAAGTTTTTTGTTTCCACATTAAAGAAACTGAACATGAACTGATTATGGTTTTGGTATGTAGTATCCGGGTCAGTTAAGTGATGGCTTTCCCATCAATATTTAATAAACAAAAAATCACAGTGAATGTGTGAAAGCACATTGCCCAGACGAGTGGGAACAGACTGGCTTGATACGTAGTCTATTTGTGATGTATCACACCTATCAGAGAGAATTCATATCATAGAGAAGAAGATGGAATAAACAGTCTCTTGGGTGGCAAATGAACATTAAAATAATTTCTGCTGGATTTGCATTGGTATAAATATGCTGTGATACGCAGCTTGGGGATAAAAGTTGCCTACAACAGTGGGAGATTTTGCTTTAGACAGAAAGCAAAATGCATATAATGAAAGAATATGTATGTACTGTGGAAGTTAAAGTTAGTATCAGTAAATAGAGTGTATTATACATGATCTTAATTTCAACTGTATTATGTCAATTCCATAGTCCACAATGGACTTAGAGTCTCATATTAAATAAACTAGGACCATTTTAGGGTTATTCCATGTGTTGGAACAAGAAAGAGAATACTTCATTTGAAATTTTACTTTAAAATTGAAAATATTTTGATCAGTACTCAATTGGTTATGGAAGATGGGTAGTGAATTCCCGTAAAATTTAGCAGGGATTTTAGACTATAGAATGACTCAAAAACTTTAAGACACTTTTATAAAGAAAAACAATATTTTATAAATTTTAGCTCAAATGCCATTATGTTGAAATGTGTTGAGTTGTAGTATGGGAGAATTTCAGAGATCATGTTAGTTATCTCTGTTACCACAATGGAACACCCAAGGAATCACCTCAATCACTGTCAGTACATATATATTCATCTTCATATTACTATAGCCACACTTTCCTTGTTGTGTACCCTAAATTATTCATATGAAAATAATGCTGTTAAAATTTTAGTAAATTAGGTAAGTTGGAAAACAATATTTTAAAAATTCTATAAAACAGAAATTGGAAATCTAGAATAATAATAATAATTTGTATTTGTATTCCTTTTTAGATCTTTTTCATGGGCATGCTTTAAGACTTCAGGCCATTTTTTAAAAGTTTTTGTACCTTAATTCACTATGGTATATATTATTTTTCATGCTACTATAAAATGTCAGGAATTGTGGATGATTTACTCAGATTTACAATTTACTTATTTGGATTTATGGATGTCTGCCTACCTTGCCCTGTGGGATCAACTACTTTGATTATGTTGGACATCTGCTCTGCCCTGTGGGATTTTAAACTACAAGGATTACTTCACTAGGATTATTGGCTTTAAAACTTACTGGGATTTATTGGGATTTAAATATGTCTTCCCTGCCCTATGTACTCTTCAACTACTGGGATTACTGTGGGACCACTCTGTTTTTTGCATGCTAGGACTATGGGTGTGAAGGCTCTGTACCAAATAAAGATGCAGGCGAGCTCAAATGATGGGTTCTTCTGCTCCCTCTTTTGTTGCTGCAGTATTTGGCCTTTGGCTGCTGCTGCTCAGAGCAGCAAGAGTCAAGCCTGGGCTCAGCCTTTTTCTAAAGGTTCTGACTTTGCTCTTTGTTGGTTGTTAATCCTTTTGCTGTGGGACTCATGGGGGATTGGAGATCACCATGAGGGTTCTGGCTGTATCCTCTTCCCCTGTCTCCCACATTAAAATATACTTATTACTTTAATTCAGCTAAAAA
Organism: Petromus typicus; assembly: GCA_004026965.1. NCBI lineage: Eukaryota > Metazoa > Chordata > Mammalia > Rodentia > Petromuridae > Petromus > Petromus typicus. The sequence continues at coordinate 55,953 of PVIR01002624.1, forward strand.
TCATAAAATCTGGCCAATGGGTAAGATATATCTTCTATTGTTAGATATTAAAACTTTAAATTACTATGCCTTAAAGTTTTAATCTATCATAGCAAGTGTGAGATTAATGATACTCCAATAAATTTTAACATGCTTCCCTAAATGTGGAGAAAGGAAGCCTTGTTTCACATTTATTGTGAAACAATAAATAGTTTCTAGTTCTTTGGATGTTGACCAAATGAAGCCTCATATTATTATTATACACAGACAAAGAGGTATTATTATCTCTACTTACGAGGAGGAAAAGCAAGCTTCGGGAAACTTAAGAAGCTCTTATTGTTAAATAATTATTAAGTGATAGGATAAAGAATCATATACATCCTCTTGTGTCTCAAAGCTGTTTCTCTTTTTGAGATCATGCTTTTTCCTACTGATGGCTGTATGTATGTGAGTACATATAAACAATATGTTCTGGCAAATTTTCAGGTAAGATCAACACACAATCAAGAACATTTTTAACTGCATCCTTCCACTGAGACTTTATTACACACGAATTTCTCTTAACGCCACTGGCATTTCTTCATTTATGTTTTTACTATGAGTTGGAGACTTGTATTTCCAAGGTGAAGGTGTGAAAGGCTTACAAATTAAACCTTAGTGTAAGAAGTGCAATTAAAAGCACAGCAAATCAACAAGCAGTTAAGAGCAACACTAAAACATGCAATTCCCTTTCTCTAGTTCCAGTTGTCCTAATGACCAAACCAGAGGTCTGTATTGTAATTATTTTTTTAAATTTAAATCTTTATTGGTACATTATGAATACACATCATCATCACATTTAACATTGAGAGTCTGTACCAGAATATGACATGATTTGATTCTCATTTTTCCCCTTTCCACCTGCCCTGCAACCCCCAGCCCCTATATACATAATCTTTATTTCCTTTTTCCTTTATTACTAACACATTCTTTTTCCCCTCGTTATTTACCCCTACACCCTCTTTCATTTAAAGTATTTTCTATTTCACAATATCAGCTATACATACTACAACTCATTTACAACTTCATTTTCTCATACCAGAGAAAAGATATGATATTTACACATCTGTGACCTATTTATTTCACTTATGAAGACATCCTCAAGGTACATCCATTTGCATATGAATAACTCAATCTTATCATTTTTAATGGCAGAGTAATACTGTGGAAATCAGTGTGATTTCTCAAAAAACTACAATTAGAGGTGTCATTTGATCTAGCTATTCCTCTGCTAGGTATATACACAAAAGAATTAAAAGATTCATATCACAGTGACATATCTGCACCCATGTTTATAGCTGTTTAGTTTATGATTGCTAAATCTTGGAAACAACCAAAATGTCCATCCGCAGAGGTCTGTATTGTATTGTAGTGCACTTCACATTGGTGGTTCAGAGGAAGCCCATTCATTCACAGAGGGATTCATTCGTTGAGGTACTGAACTTGAAGAGCAGTTGGGCCAGTGGATGTAAAATAATGGACAACTATGTCCCTTATAGCGTTTCAAAAATGCTAGCAACTTTTTCTGAGTGTCTGTATTATAGATTACTCCAAAGAAAAGGGTTAAAATACCAAATTTTAACTCCAAGAACGCATTTCAATAGCAATCACAGTTCCAGTATTTTGTTTTCTGATAAACTAACTTAACATACAGTCTTGAGAAATGTTAACATTTCTGTTAGACAGTATTTCTCAAGTATAGATGTCTCAACCATGCTTCTGGCAAGTGCTGAACAGTAGTCAAGTCAGGGCTGGAGACTCTGACAGGGCTTCAAGTGCCCACTTTGTCCTGTGATTACACCAGGAACCCTGTGCTTTTAGTAGTAGATGTGCTGATTCACAAGCATGCAATTAGCTTACTTCAAAATCTATTGTTGCTTGAAAGTGCTTGCTTCATTTTTAGCCTTTTATCTGAGCTCTGCCCTTTTGTAGACTGCTAAACTTAAGTGATACCATGTGTGACCGCTGCTGTGTGTCCACTGGCATCCCTCATTGAAGAGGTCTACTGCTAAGACAGATTTTGCAAAGCTGCCTATCTATTGTATGTGCGTGCTGCTGCATCAAGTGGTATTTTGCTCTGCACTTTACAGAGGGGACAGTCTTCTCTCCAGTCCTGTGAACAGCATGACTTTCTGGTAAGACCAGGCAAGCTTTTTCACTTCAGGGTGCGAACCCGAGTGTGGCATTGAGAGAAGGAGCCACCCAGGAGGAGGAATGACTAAAAGTGCTCTGTTAAAGAATGATTTCGCTGGACACTAATCAAAGTTAGCAGCAACAACAAAATTACCCCAGGGGGTGTGACAAAGATGTAAAATGTACTTTGACTATAAATCCACTGGGATGATGCATTTCTCACCTTGTCTCTCAATTTATAAAAGTACAGAATTCTAAATCACACCAAAAGGACATGAAAGAATATATATCTGACTCTCCTACTTGATGATCCTTATTGCTGGTACATTAATATAAGTCCTTGAAGACCAATAAATGGTGAGAATGTGAAAAATAAAAATGCACCTGTCATCTTTATTACATTAGCACTACAATCAATTATGCCACATGAACTAAAACACACAGAAACATCTCTCAACCTTCATTCACTATCACCTTTGACTTTCTGACACTTAATCTTTCATAACAAGAAAAAGCAAAAAAATGCAAATTTTAAAGAAAGCACTTCATAAAATTCATACAAAATGTCAGTGAATAGTATTTAGCATAAGGTATTTGTGAAAATATATCAGTTAGGGTAGGGATGAGCAAGCTATAAGAATTCACAGACTAATCTCAGTTTGCTGCCTATTTTCTAAATATAACTTTAATTAAACTCCACCATCCTTGGTCATTTCAACCTATTTGCATATGACAATGACAAAGCTGAATAGTTGAGACATATACTATGCTGGCTGCAAAGCCCAAATGATTTACTTTTTGGACTTGTATAGTAAAAGCTTGCTGGCTTAGAAAATATGACCTAAGATTGTGTATATACTTATCCTCCCCTGGGGGCAGGGATACTGGTAAAGAAAAGAATGATGCTTATGTGTGAGAAGTGTCTATTTGCTTAAACTTCCCTTAGGATAAATTACTTAAATAGATAAATAAAAATTGTAGTCCCACAGGAGAAGTTTTTAAAGAAAAGTCTTCATTTTTTGAATAATGTAAATGTACCAGCAGGACCATACTAACTTATCATGCATATACTTGTGTTAAATATTTGTAAAAATATGTACAAACTGAAAGTTTTTGTAAATAGCGAAGGTTGGAGGAGTTGAAAGGAGGGAAGGGGAATGGAAAAAATATAAGAACCAAGATATTTCAGCACAGGTACAAATCTCTTATGATAAATGTGATCATAATGTATACTAACAATGTACTAATAAATTTAATTTGAGAAAGAACAAACTCAAATTTTTCAGGCAATCTCAGTGATATCTCTCACATGGTAAGTGACCATTCTTTATAAACCTGTCATCTTCTGGAGTCTCTGTTCATTGAAGGCAAGGACTACTTTTTTTTCTATACCACTTGGTTCTGTGTCTTTGTAGCATGGTAGGAGGTCTGTAAATATTGGCTTAATGCATGAACAAGTAGAGCAAATTCATCTTTATCAGAACTTATTGAAAAGAAAAAATTCAATTAATTAGTACATTTAAAGAAATGCAGTTTTGTAATCAAAGTAAGTGCACAGTATTTGAGGAAAGAAATGAAACTGATTTTCACGTGTGCTTGTGGGAACACTGTCAGGTCTTTTACAGTAAATACAATTTAACAGCTAATTGTTGCTAATTGGAAGTATTAATGACCTAATTTTTAATTAAGAGATGGAAATCATTTGCAATTTGCTCATGGTATCCATGAAAATAAATGTTGCTTAGAGCTGAAAATGGCTTTGCTCTTTAAAATAGCAAAAATAGTGCCCCACACTCCCCGAAAGTAACTCTACCCAAGAAGAAGCAGCAGAAAGAGAAGTTGTGAAGAAATCTTTGGTGAAACAACACCAATTCCAAGTTGAGGTGTCATGGCTTGTGTTTACGAGGCTCTACACAGCCTCATGCAGTCTGAAAGAGCTGTGGTTGCCCTTGCTTGCTCTGCTACCTTCACTTCACCGTGAACTCTCTCCTCTGTGATGCCTGTCTGCCATGACAGCCCATCATAGAGGCAGCTGATCACGAACTGAACCTTTATGAACTGTGAGCCAGGTAAGTTTTCCTCTAACTTTGGGTGGGTTTGTATTCCACTTTTTTTTTTCCCTCTGGGAATAGTTGTCCACTGCTTGATTTCATGCTGATGCCCTTCATGGAAATTCAGCTCCAGAAAACAGAGATTTTAAAAAAAATTGATGACATGTTATCTGTAGTTTGCATATGTGCGTAATAAAATTCGGCCATGTATAAAAATGGCCAAAAAATTAAGCTTCATTTAATGTTCTAAGGGGTTAGAACTGGTAAGGAAAAGTAACCTGAAAAAAGAACAAATTTCTGATTTTGCAGGAAAATTTACAGGGCAGAACTGTTGCCTATCCTTTATCCTTGAAATGAGCTGGGAAAAGGGCAACTGAAAATCAGGCACAGATGTCACCATTGAGAGAAACCAGAGGCTCCCTGCTTCAGGAACATCACCCACTTTCTTTCAAATAGCAACCCTCTTCCTAGTATTTTCTCAGATTATTTTTATATTTAAAATGTATTCACTTTTAAAACTTAAAAATTTATATAAGGCTCTTTCTAAGCAAAATATCCTTAAACTCATGCATAAATAAATAACGGCAAATATCAGACCAAACCAAAGGCCACATATGTAAAAAATACCCCAGTTACACAGTGGCTTTGGACATTCATGTTATTTGAGCTTCTTCTCTTCTGTCATGTTTCCTAAAGTATATTTTGTTCTCATGGATTTTTCCAGGAAATAGTTAATTTGTCAAAATCTTAGGTCGGAGTACTCCTGCTATCTCCAGGCAGCTCACTGAGAACTCTGGACTAGTCTCTATATTTCCTGCTTTCTGTCTTCCTCTTTTTCATCATATTTTCTTTGCAATAGCACTTTGCTGTTCAGTTATCTTGACACTATCTCCAATACACAATTTTATTTTTCTCAATCTATTCAGTAGCTGCCTCACCTCCAATTAAACCATCTGCCTGTTTTCTTGGCTCTGGAACACTACATCAAGAAAATAAAGCACCTTGACAGACCAGTATCTAAATATTCACAGTCTATAACTTCAAACAAATTCTTTTAGTACTGTCCCTTGAATTTTGTATGTGCCAGCTGGTGGCCCTCTTATTGTATAGTTTTCCAAATCTCATTCTCTCTCAGTCCTTACCAAGTCAAATATCTCCCAATCCCTCTCACATGTTGCTTAATAGTTCACATAAAACAAAACAAAACAAACAACAACAATCACAACAACAACAACAAAAAAAATCCCAAGAAGTATCTAGCATGGGGAAAATAACTTGACTTCTACTTTCTTTTCTAACTTTTCTGTTAGTACACATTTTGCAGTACATAATGTTTGCATTCCATGTTGGGAGTTGGTTCTTGTCCTTACCATATCTTAATTATATTTCTGACCCCTTCTTCTCCGCTCCTACCTTCTCCTGTTCCATTTCTTGATCTCCTTCCTATTTGAGAAAAATCTATTGCCTTATTTCCTATTATCTATCTTTTACTTGGATCATTACTTATATTTTCATGTTCTTGTAAAAGAGAAACCAGGAGAAATTTAAACTTTTTTGTCTGATGTAGTTCACCTAACATGTTTTTAAGGTGTATTCATTTTCTTCAATGATTTTTTATCCTTCGCTATACAGAGTAGTACTCCATTGTTTGTACATACCAAATTTTCTTTCCCTACTCATCTGTTTCTAGGCATTTAGCTGCTTCCAGTATTTAGCCAACATGATACAAGGTGCTAATACATGAAAATGCATATATCATTGTAATATCATGTCTTTAACACTCTTGCAAAGATACTTTGTAGGAGACTAGCCAGACTGAATTAAACTTACAGTTTTAGTTCTACAAAGAATCTCCATACTGGTTTCATATTGTTTGTAGTAATTTACATGCCCACCAACTGTGTAGAAGGTTCTTTTTTCCTACAACCTCATCAGCATTTGATATTATTTGAGTTCTTGAAACAGAAAAATTAGGCAAGAAAAACAAAGAAAAAGGATATGTATAGAAAAGAAATAAGTCAAATTATCATTATTTGAAGATGACATGATCCTCTATAGAGAAGACTCAAAAAATTCCAACAGAAGACTCCTGGAATTAATAATCAAATTCGGCAATGTACCAGCATATAAATTCAACACAATAACTGTTAATGAACCCATTGAGAAAGATATTAGGAAGATTATAATGTGCAATAGTCTCAAGAAAAATTAAATAATTATAGAATTAACCTGACCAAGGAAGTGAAAGATTTTGCAGTAAAAACTAGAGTATTTTGAAAAAAAAAAAAAACAAAACAAAAAAAAACAGATGGAAGAAGGTATCAGAAAATGGAAAGATATCCCTTGTTCTTAGATACCAAGAATGAATGTGGTCAGAATGCTCATTCTTCCAAAACTGATATGTGGATTTAACCAATCAAAATACCTAGAGCATGCCTTACAGAACTAGGGAAAACAAGCATAAAATTCATATGACAACAGAAAAGACCTGGAATAACAAAAATAATCCAGTGCAACAGAATCATAACAAGAAACATCATGATCCCATGGAACAGAACTTAAGATGTAAAAAGATCCCCAAGCACATTCAACTATATTCAACTTTGACAAAAGTATGCATGGGAAGAAAGGTAGTCTGATAAATGAGGCTAACAAAACAGACTATCCACACAGAAAAGACTGAAGCTACACATGTATCTTTCAGCATATATAATAAACTAAAATCAAAGTAGATCAGATTAAAATGTTAAAATAGAAACCAATCTGCTTCCAGATAAAACAGATAAATTCTTGAAGTGAAAATTATGTGCAAGGATTCCAAACAGAACTCTGAACAGGAAATGGTACCAAGAATCAGCAAATGGGATCAAATCAAATTAAAAATCTTCTACACAGCAAAAGAAACAACCAAAATAGAGAAGAGATAAGCTACACAATTGGAAAAAAAGATTTCAACTATTCCTCCAACCAAAGACAAATCCAGAATATACAAAGAACTCAAAAGCAATTAATGTCACCAAATAAAAGACTCAATGAAAAATAGGCAAGTGAAATTAATGGACACTTATCAGAAGTAGCCATTAAGTATATAAAGAAATGTTCAACATTGCTAGCTAGTAGAGAAATGTAAATTAAAACAACCCTGAGATCCCAGCTCATCCCAGAAACAATGGCTACCAAGACCTTTCTAAACCTATATTTACAGGTCTACATGAACGTACATTCTTTCTAGCTCTTGTTCATCCACATTCCTGGGACACGCACAAAGCTTCCATCAAGACCTGTTTCTACGAATCATTTCCTTTATGAATTGTATTTCTAAACTTTAGAATATCTCCTGCTTTCTTTCCATCCTGATTAATATTTCTCATTGTTAAAAAATGGTCAACTCTAGTTTCTGTTTGTTGTATTATTGTTGTTTCTATTCTTCAAAGCCAAATATTTTAGGCTAGTTTTACTTGTTATATCTGCTTCCTTACATGCCATTCAGTATTGTTCTTTGCCCTCAATTTCACCATCATATTCACTTGTGACACTGTTAAAGCTGGTGTCTAGATATCTCCAACCCAAAGCCTCATCTGGTCATAGATAGGGTTTTTCAGAGGTGGCTGGACCTGGAATGTGATGCTGGAGTCCAGAATATATGATTACTGAATTAGTCCACTGAGTGGTTTGGCTTAGTTCTGCATAGGATTAAGTGTGCTCCACCTGGGTGTGAGGGCGATCCACCCTCAGGGTGCTGGGCTGAATAAAATGCAAGGGACAGAAAGAGAGTGCTTGGCAGAGCAGGCTGATGCTCTGCAATGCTCCTTTGCCAGGCTATCCTGTCTTAGAGCCAGTCAACTATGAACTGAAACTTAAAAACTCAGAGTTACAATTTCCTCCCGTACATTGGCCATCAGGTACTCTGACTTAGCAGCAAGAAAATTAAGGCAAAATACAATGGCTCTTTTTCTGGGCTCATGCCACTAGACAATTACTCTCTTTGAAAAACCTCATCCTCTTGTTTTTTCTTCCACTCTTTTGTTGTTTTTCACCTTTGTTTTAAACTCGATTCTTTGACTCTTAGTTCTAAGATTATGTGTATATTCCTTGGCTCTGGTCAGATTCCCTGGGCGACACAGTGCAATTCTATGATGGTATCCCCACAATAAGAGATATGACCTGAGCAGAGGCCCACGCCAAACATCTCCAGCTACCTATATCACAGATGTCTCAAACTCAGCATGCAGGAGCTGAAGTCAGCCTTTTTTGGACAAACTTGATCTTCCTTTCCATGGTTCAGATCCTGACAAATGGCACCTCAGGCCTTGGAGTTGTTCGGAAATTATGGGTTACATTTAATTCTTTCTCTTTCTATCTTGACAGTAAATTGTTTACCAGTCTTATGTTTTATAATTTATTAATAGGTCACATTTTACCAGCATTCCATTGTCATTTCCATGACTTGAAAACAAGCCTCTGTGACTTCTTCTTTGGATTGCTGAGTTCAGTTCTTTGTCTAGCTTTGCCTCTCTCCAGTATGTTCTCTACCTAACATCCAGAGCTCCAACACAATTTTTCAATGTTTTCCTGTTGTAATGACAGAGTTCAGTCTATTACATTTTGTAGTGTTGTTCCATGTCATCTCATTCTTAAGCTCATTTTCTTTATTCTTTTTTTCTTTTATATTCTTGTCCTATTTACCCAGGGCTAGTTCCTTCAGTTTACTATACTTAGTTTGAATAAACCTTTAGACATGGTGCCTCCCTGGTCATAAATTCTCCCCTCACCCCCAAAAGCATTTTCCATTCAGCCAATACTCATGTATCCTTATGTCTATGTTTAGAGAATTCTACTGGAACTCTTCCTCTGGCCTCTATTTTTAGTTGTTCTTTCTTTGTTCTGTGGCATAGCTCATACCAATAATGATTAATATAGTTGTAGCTTATAATATTTTAATCTAATTTTATGCTCAGGATCTATTTTAAGCAGCTTAAATTTGTAACTCATCCAACCTTAACTTATCCAATGCTTTGGAGAAATATCTGAGGCTATTTCATCTGATAAGTAGTTTAAACTGCAGAGAAAGTAATTTTCCCACATTTTCACAATTAGTAAATGACACAAAAGTAGCTTCTATATTCACATATCTGATTTATAACTGAACAAACTTAACCATTATTATAATGGGAGCATTTATGACACTGTGTGGAAGTAACTTATTTTATATCTAAATTCATAAATCATTAGAAAACTGTTGCATCTCTAGCACTTAGCAAAATAATTCACATAATGCTTCCACTACATGCTATTGAAATAAATAAGAAACATAACTCAACAAAGAACGTGTTCTCACCCCAAATCATGTGTATACTGACTTAACTTGGCCTCCATATCAGTTGACTTACTGAGATTTAACCCGCTGAATACTCTTGCCTATTTCTAAGCATTTACATCTCCTCACCTATTTTTCTGTTTTATCTTCCCCACTGTTGTCTACCTGGTAAACTCAGATTCGTCTTTCCTAATCGAGCTCAGAATTCACTTTATTTCTAAGGATTTCAAGTTTTATTTGTAGATTCTTGTTCTTATATATATTGTATGTTGAATTTCACAAATAACATTAAATTAGATCACAGTAGGTTTACCAAGGCTCTATTTTCAAATAAAATTTGTATGTCCATTGCTAGCGTGTAGCATCTACTGTCTAGAATTTGCTTAAAAAACGTTTGAGATATTGACAAAATGAATTAGTTTAGGTTATATCCTGTAAATCACAAAGCAGATATCTTGAACTGTAGTATTAGAGCCAGGCTGGTTGGCTTCTACACTGGAAAAGACCTTATTATTTTTGTTGTTCAACAATAGCACTTTGGGATAGTTTGGAAAGAGATATTACAATAGCCATTTCACTTTTCTGATATAGTTGGACAGAGGCTGTGTAATTTTTCACAAGTCACTGACGTTGTTGTACCAGTCAGTTGAAAGTCATTTTAGAAAAGCAAGTATGTTTCTATTTAGAGGCAAATAAAAAAAAATCTGTGTAAGTTATTATATGTCATGTTTACTCACCCAATCTTATGAGGGAAAATACCTATAAAATAGCTCAAAACATTATTTTTCATTGAACATTATACTGGTTACTTCATTGGTATTCCGTTTATGGGACTATACCAAACTGTGAATATAAATACGTCTATCTAGGCTTCTAACTTTTCTATGTAATTTCTTTATCTTTTTCATTAGGCACACTCAAACTGATAAGTTAAATTTTTCTTTTCTTTTTTCTTTTTTTTTTTTTTTTGAGACAGTCTCACTTTGTAGTTTAGGCTGGTCCTGAACCCATCACGCAGCCCAGGTTTCTGACTCACAGCAATCCTCCTGCCTCTGCCTTCCTAGTGCTGGGATTACAGGCATGAGCCACCATGCCTGGCATTGTGATATATGATACTGGGACCTTGTGCTTGCCAGGAAGGTGCCAGAAGAACTGAGCTAAATTCTTGGCCCCTAGGTTAAATTTCTGAAATTATTTCTTTTATCAAATCATATATTTGCTCAAGAATGTTTGGTGACTGAAGTCTACCCAATTAGATAGGAAACTCCAGAGGTTTGGTTTTTAGCTACAGTTTCTGCCTCAATTAATTTGGTATCACTTGATCCAAGACTGATAATATAATAAGTACTTTGTGTTTTGCATTGTGTTCTTGAAAGTGAAATCAGGACATTTTGTTGAAAGAGAGTTCTAGATCATGTCATTTATTAACAATGATAAATTATCAAAAATAGATGCTATTTGTTAAACAAAGATGCACAAGTCAAACATAATCTCTTCTTAAGTATTCCATATCGTAAATGAAAATGAAAGATTGTGATACTTGATGTAATGGAAATATATAAAGATCATCAAGAGGACAAAAGTGAATTCAGAGTTGAAAACTAAGCCATTGTACTTCAAGGGGGAAATTCTTACTTAAAGTCTCAAGATAAGAATTCAGCCATGAATATAACTAAACAATCTACAGGGCACACAACAAGATCATGTAGGACACCAGGTCCATAAGTGGAGCCATCAAGAACACGATGTTCTTTACTTGGAAACCCCTGTCTGGACGCCAGGCTTGACTGTCTTGTGGACTCTTACTCTATTTACTCTTTTTTTTTCAGTGCTCTGTTTCTCTAATGCTGTTAGGAGTTTACATTTTATGTTCTTGCCATCTAACATGTAAAAGGATCAAAGATTTCAAAGTACTTCAAACTGCCGGTATTTCATGTAGTTTAAAACAAATCAATGTAAATGAACAACTGTGCCTATTTTTTTCTTCACAAGAAATTAAAATTCCAAAATAAGATGAAAGCACAATATCTGTGCACTTTAAAATAAAAGCAGCTTCTTCACACACATACACTTGTTGCAAACCATACCACTAAACTTGAGGAAATAACTTAAATATTGGTAATTGAAATTCTGAAGACCCTAATGTATTTTCAAAGCAACCTCTGCCACTTTGTTGTACAAATAATATCTTGGTAGATTCACTTTGATATACAAAAATGTCATTTTGGAACAAGTTTAAACTTTGAAATTCATTCAACAAATAATTATACTGAGTACCTACTATTAGTTAGATCCTGAGCTGGGTGCCAAATAAGCAAAATGGGATGATTTTTAAACTTCAGAATAATTGTGGTCTATAAAGCAGTGCTTCTCAATCTAACTCAATTAATCCATTACTCTTTTGCTAAATATAATGTCTTCATCCCACCTCCTGGAAATAGTGAAGACCTTGTCTGACATTGAGAATCACTGATACACAGAATATAGGTTCTATCTTTTGTGTATCTTTGATAGACAAAGTGTTTTTGAACTTTTATTTTTTTTACTTAAAAAACAACATATATATCCCCTGCCAAAATAAAATTCAAATTACCCATACCCACTGCTATTGAGAATCACTGCTTTAGAGTTTGGGGGAAAATCAGGCAACTTTCATCTCTCCCCTCCAATCAAGTCTTAAAGGAATTAGAATTTTCCTACCTGACACAACAGCTGGTGGAGTATCATAATCCTGTCTTGAGATTGAATCTTTGAATGAAAAGAGCATGAGAAAGAATGCAATGAAGTACAAAAGAAAATAAAACAGAATCTTAGCTTTAAAACTTGGAAAGGCCCATTGTGTGGCATTGGTCCTCTCACCCCCTGCCTTCCAGCAGTCAAAGACTTGTGACCCTAGTTTAGTCAATACTCCAGGTTGGCTGGTACCATGGTTCCCATCACCACCATGTTGTGCACAGCGTCAGATCCAGTATGATGCTGACACGATTTGGGCTGGAACTTGAAAATTTTCCTGTTTGTTCTCTTTCTTAAGGAATCCATGAGAAATGCTTACATTCCCTGGCTGACACAAAAATTTTACAAGGTGGCTATCTGGAGGGTGTCCAAAGCATGATATAAGCCAAAGTCCTGGGGAGCAAAAGGAAGAATGAAAATTTTAAAGAGAAATATAAAAAGCTCACATTTTCATATTGTATGGAGATGAATGTAATTTGAAGGCCCAGTAGCATTATTAAGCACTAAGTTCCAGGTGTGATGAGCGGCTATCTGGAGGCTTTCTACTCCACCTGCAGAAGCTTCTGGTGCTTACACTGTGGAGCAGAACTTCCCAGAAAACAGCCTATCGAATGGACAATGGCTGTTTCCTTCCCAAAGTGTCCCAGCACCAGAGGGAACATATTTTTGGCAGGCTTCATTGAATTACATGGCAATCATTACACAATTTTGGTTCATGTAGGATCAAATATATCTATGTTTTTGAAGATGAGTAAAGATATGACTCAATACAATTTCTTTAGCCAGGGATCTCACAAAAGGGAAAGTAGGACATAGCCTGTGGCCTTAGCCCCTCTTCTAAAAGAGGAAAAGTCTAATCTTACTTCAGTTCTCCTTGGAGGGAAAACTTTAAAAAGGATCCTGGTATTGTTCACATTCAAGTAAATGCCTGCAAACATAGTTAAATAGACATTTTTGTGTGAACCCTTATTTTAGTCATATGCTCTGAATTTCACTTTAAAAGCCATAGCCCCATATTTATTTTTCCACCCATTTAAAAACTTTTGGACTACCATAAATTTCTCACTTTCATCTCCTTGCCACAAAAGGATAATATTAATCATGCTCCAGAGTATATGGCATATGAGAAGGTAAATAAGAACTTAAACATTGCAAAGCACTTTTGACAAAACCAACCACTGATCAGAAGATTCAAATGCAACAAAAATCATAGCTATGTGTTCTAATGTTTCTCAAAATACTTCAGTGAACTTGCAGGTTAATTATAATTCCAAAATTTGGATGAGTTAGAATCATTGTAAGAATATAAAAATGTTTATTCATAGTGATATTAATTCCTACCTTTCAAAACAACGCCAATCACATGTTGCCAGTTTAAAACAAGCAAGTGAGCAAACGAAAACAACCCCAGCAAAACTGAAAGCATTTTCACACTGTGCCACTGATAATTTCCAAAAAATATAAAATTCAAAAGTAAATAATACATGAAAATAATGTTGATTGTTGAATAGTTGGAGAATATAAACAAATATAATGTTTAAAATAATCACCCTCATGCATTTCTTCACACCATCATTTTATATAGACATATAATTTTTCCATAGTGGGAATTGTATTTCATAATCATAAATTCACTTTCATCTTTGACATAACATTTTAAATTACTCATTTCCTAATTAAACTCTTATAACTGTATGCTGTTTTACATTTCAATTTATGGATCATTTAGAATTGGTTTAAGTTTTCTTCTCATCGCACATTATAAACAACACTGTTAAATAGTTTTGAAGCATAAAGGCTTTTTATCATTTTAGAATATTTCAATAAACTAGCTATTCAAAATTGTAGCTGTTCTTTTTGCCAGGATAAATGTTCTGAGGTATTTTGACTGCCTATCTTGCTTTAACTCGTGCTGGGTACAAACTTAGGTTACATTCCTCATACAATCACTATTTGAAAATGCTTACTTTTCAACACCACCATCAGCAGTCTGCTTTATACTGATGACTTGATGGGATATGTGTGTTTGTGTTAATTCTACACACTGGATTAGGTTGTAGTTTCTGCCAGTTATTATAATTTTTCATATACTCTGCAGCATCCTCTTCCCTTCTTTACTAACTATTAATATTCCTTGGTATTTTATGAACTAGGACTTTTTATTCATTGCTATTTCACTGCTCAGTCTACTTTTTAAACAATGTAACTTTAAAATGTATTTAATAGATATTTATATAAAGCCCACTCATTGCATTGTAAGACTACTCTTCAAAGTTCTTTTATTTTAAAAGATTGGAGAATTTAAATACAACTGTTATTTTATCTATATTTCTTTCTTTTTTACCAGGTATAGTTATTATTTTTCCTGAAAAAATAAGAAATATTATTTTTAATACTATGTATTGAATCCCAAATATAACACTTGTTGCTTTTTATAATTCTCCATCTTAATTATTACATAGGAAAGGAAGAAAGGGAAAGGAAACAAATGAGAAAAGGGTAAAAATGGAAACAATGCTTTTGTGAATAAGGAAAGGAAGAGGGGTTGAAGGGAGGGGAAGAAAGTGAGAAAAAATGAGTCAAGATCTATCATGTACAAACACAGATTTTCTATGATGAATGTGATCATAGTGTATATCTAAACTGTATCTAGGAACTTATTAATTAAAAGTATTTAAAAACACCCATTCCTAATAATGACAAAAAGACAGTATCTGTGCAAAATAAATAATTCAGATTTTCACGTCATATCAGAATTTTGGAGCAGTAAGGGGGTGTTGTGGTTGTAAAATGCTAGGGAATTGCAGTGAATAACGGGGTACAATTACAAGATTACTTTTGTGAGTGGGGGTGGTTACTCCATGGGAAACCAGTGTGCCACAAATCACCAGTGGCTTAAAGAACACAATACTAACTGCAGATAGAGAAGCTTCACAACAAAATCTTTTTATTTTTTGCAAGAGATTTGGGTGACATTGTAAGTCACTGGTGAGGAGCAACCAAACAAATGAAAGGGAGATAAGAAACTTGTAAAACAGGATTGTCATGCAATTTGGGGTCTTTCATAACACAGCAAAGTCTCCAGTGGGTTCCGCTGAAGCTTACACTAAAGTGATAAGACATTATGGATACTGGAGGTTGCTTAAATCAAAGGAATCCTGTGGTCAAAATAAGCAAAAGCAGACAAAGCTGAAAAAATTCTTCCAGTTCAGCAGAGCCATGAAATACAACAGTTATACTGCTTGCATAAAACTCATTTCTCTTAAGGTGGATCGATCTGGCCATTTTAAAAGTAGGTAGAAAATCATACATGATACATTTGGAATGAAAAATTATACAGAGAGATTAAGTAAACTACATAGCACCCATTTCATATTATAGAGTTATATGGCATGAAACATATCTCCTTTTGTGAAGATTAAAAAAAAAAGAGTTTCTGGCTCAATATAATGCCTTTAGCTTGGAATCTTAAAAAGGAAAGTGGGACATATGCTATGACTTAGTTACCTTTAAAAAAAATGAATCTAGTGCTGCCTCCCATGAGGCTTGCTCATGAACTATTCTTTGCCATTACTGGGTCCCATGCTCTTCTGCCCAGGGAACCTATTGCCTCTGGGAGCTGAGTTTCCTACCTTAGTCTTACTTGTCTCTGATCACACTTTGTTTTGCAGGATTTCAGTCATTCAAAAGTCACCAGAGACTTCTGAACAGGACAGAGTGGTGGTCATATTGTGTAAGAGTACCTGGCTGTAGTGACATGGGACAGAATGGTTTAGAGAAAACTGGGGACTGAAAGCAAGACAGTGAAGTCAAGAGGCTATGAACAGTGAAGCAGATGGGACCCAGAGCCGAGTCCCTGGAACTGGGAAAGAGAGGATGTGTCTGGCAAAAAGCCTCTGTACCCAGAGTGAGTTAGACTTCAGCATTCCATATGGCAGTGAGGGAGACTAGGGGACTATACCGAGTTGATTTGGACTATCCCATATGATTTGATTACTGGCAAATGATCATGGCATTAACTTGACAGAAAACAGGGTGTAGGAAAACACAAGAGGAAAATAATTCAGTCAGAGGGAAGCACAGGGAAGCTCATGAGGTTAGTCATGGTCATCCTGACTCCGAGAAACTGGAGGGAAATTTATATGGAGACAGTTGGCATATCACTGGAGAATGAGTCATTCTAAGATGAGTTTAGCATAGAGGACTCGCATACAGGAGTCTTCGGTGTGAAAGGAAAGGATTATAATGCTTAAGGAAATCATGTAAATTTGTTAAAAATGAAATTATGGTTTAGTGACTGTAAGGAAAGAAGAAACAATGGACAAAGCATATGTAGGAGAAACAGGAAAACCTTGTGCCACAAGGCATTGTGGGGACAAACTGGGTCCAATATCCAGTGATAGGAAAATGTCATATCAAAATTCAAATATTTAGCTTATCTTGAAAACTTGGAAATGATGATGACCCTAGGTCTGCACACTCACATGGCAAGAGCTGCCGGGACTTCAGCCATGGCTGTCTTCTCCTGTCAAGGCCCCAGCAGTCCAGGCCACTCAAACCACCACTTCTCTCTACTCTTTGTCTAAACTCAGGAAGAGATTGTATTTTTAACTGCATTGGACATAATTCTAAAATACACTTTTACTATCATGTGCATCTGTCTGACATGTTGACATTTATGATATTGGAAAACATAGTCCAGGTTTGATCTCATATTTCAAAGGTGTTTATGTGAATTTCATTCACTTCATTTACTAATGTGATTTAGCTAGAGTATGGAATTTAGATTTTGCAGTTGAGGATGAGTATTACAGCAGCATAGAAAGTGGAAACTTTTAAAGAAATAAATTGCATCGTTTGACATGTAACAAGTGAAAGAGTTGCTTTTCAGTTTTAATAGGTTACTGTATTACGTATGCTGTGTCTATCATTCCATTTAGCACACACAACACTGCTGGGGCATAAGTAACATTATTTCCATTTTGTGAAAGAAAAATGAAAGTTAAAAGAAGTTAAATAACTTGCCTAGACATGCATATCAAGAAAGGGTTAGAGCCAGGCTCTTAACTCCAGTTTGATTCCAAAGTCCCTGGACTTTCCACAGTGCCAGTTGCTTTCCCTGTCAATGGAAATATTGGAAAGGTAGCAGTGGTGGGAAAACCCAATTTTACATATCAACCTCAACTACAGAAGAGTCACTCCAAATACCAGCAAGGAATTCAGATAAAATGAATCCATCTTGGCATGTCCAAGTATTAGAGTGCTAGTTTAATGGGAAAAAACAGCATTGTGGAAATAAATACTCTGAATTATATTTTATTTAATAAATAAACAGAGCAATAAGTTTCCTCTCCACATCTCCAGAACCTCATTTAATTTAAACTTTTCCTAGAAACTGTATTATGTGAGAATTTTATCAAAACATTGTATATTTGTAAAGTAAAAGGGAGAAAAGAGTGAAAAAAATCAAAACCCTAGAATGAGTACTAAAAATAAACCATATGCTAAATACTCTCCAAGAAAAAGAGTAGTATATGTCACTATAGAATTTTCATTGTTATTGGTTGTTACCAGCTGCATAAAATATAGTTTCACATAAGTTTGTTCTTACTGAAAAAAGCTGAAATACAGTAATTATATATACATACATTTTTCAATAGATAACTATTGTGATTCTGAGCCTGTTCAGTGTCATTTACCTTTTTTTTTCAATTTCCTAAAGGATTCAGTCTTATACTCAACCTAACTTATATTGTTACTAGTTCACACGACAAAACTTTCGGAAGTACTGAAAGTTTTCTTACTGTGCTTTGCATTTTAACTTTCTCTTTTATCATATTCCAGTTTTGCAAGAGATAACACTTCCTACTTCACTCATTCAAAATTCATTATTGAAAGGCAAGGAAGCTGGTAGAGGGCAATTTCTAGTTGGAACATAATAAGTCTTAAACCTATATATTACTAATTGCTGTGTCTATAATGCACAGTGACTACAAATAATCTTTACACACTAAGAACATTACCTTCCAACCGTCCCTCTGATGAAAATTCCTATCCCACAGTTATAAATAAGTGTTATCTCAAACATCATTTCCAAAACTCAAGATCCAAAATGTAAGGAGTCATTTGACTTGGCTCAACCATTCAGACATGTGGCTTATCATCAATTCCTTTTTATGGGCTCAGCCCTAGACAGGATTTTTTGTTTCTGTTATGAAAACTCATTTTCTTTATTCAAACACTATGACTCCTTCCACAAAGAATATGGATTTTTTTCCCAAGTGAGGAAGATTTGTGAGGCCTCAGAGGAAACTTTTTATATTCCGTAAAGCTTATGTGTCGATAACCTTCACTCAGCAAGCTAGCCACTGATACAAGGTAAAATCCTGTATTGATAGCTAGTGTACATTGTGTACATAGATCTGTAGATGAGATCTAATAAACACAGAATTAAATATATAAAATCATATATTGAGGGGCATATGCCAAATTCAATATTTGAACAGAAGATACTATTTTACCAAGGATAGATAGAAACAACAGCATCAATCAACATTTAAAACCAAGATCCTTGATTATAGTCTATTTGCTTTTTCTACAATATCTACGCCACATCATTCATATATATATATATATATATATGAAATCGGTATTAAAGTTTAAGAGAAATAAAACTGCTATTGGTGTGACATGTTTTCATTGTTCTCTGAAACAGTAACAGAGTATGCATTAGACATGTATCTTCTTGAACGTTTTAAAATAATTTTTGAAAGTATCTTTTTTAAAAAAAAAATCACATTTTTCCATGATTTAAAATGTTTTGTTGATATTAAATCAATACGACAATAGGATTTTTTTCAGTACATTTTTGTTTCTAAGGAGAAATAAGATTAGTTAAAAATTTTCTATCCTAATAATGAGATTAAGCTCACTAGAGTTCCTTTTTTGTTTTCAGTCCCATCTATGTCAACATATCAAAGAAATGCATCAAAGGAACTCAACTATGCCAAATTCTCAATTACTGTTTTGTAATTTTAAACACTGAAAGTAAATAAAAAGCCCTAATATCGTCACAGAGTTGGCCCTTTCTGGAGAAATGTGAAGATTTATTGGCTGAACTGGTGAGCAACTGGGAAAAGAAAGCAGGCTAAAGAATATCATCACTGAAGCGAGATGTGTAGCTGTGCGGAAGGACACATTTCCAAAAATAAATATTATACCTTGTGCGTCGTGTCGTAACAACAAAGAATACCTGAGATTTTCACGTGGCAGAGTAGAACCTCAGCCGTGTCAGTGTGAGCGAATGTTTCTCACATGTACAACAAAGCTCTTTCACACTGGAACCTGAAAAGTGTTCCAGGCAAGGGTAGAGAACCGGTTTCAATGCTAATGACAGTTAAAAGAGAGTACTGTGTCTTGTTAAAATTCAGCAAAATGAACTTTTTGACTCACCGTTCCTGTTGTGCCCAGTGAAAGGTGATTCATCTGCTGTGTCAGTGGACCCATCATGTTTGTGGGCTGCATTGACATAGGATGGTCCATTGTTGGTGTAATCACAGCACCCTACAAGCATATACAAAATCCCTCTGAGAACACATTCTATAAGAAGACAACTTTAAAAAATGAATACACTATACTGAGTTTTCTTCTTCATATCAGACATGTTTACTTTTTGCTGAAAACCATAAATTCAGGCTTACACAATTTTTTTAACTCATGCATATCATTTTGTCTTTGTCTAAATATACATCCTTAGCAACTACCTTTCTCTGATTTGATCTGTGTTTTTTTATTGAAATCTTTATTGTTACATTACATACACACATCATGATCTATGTTATATGTTGAAAGCATCTATCATTTACATTTTCAAAAGTTTATCTAGGCAAAGAAATAAGATACAACTTCTACCCACTACTCTAAATATAAGCTTCTCTGATTCTTAAAAGATGGATATTAGTGGAAATTCTCTAGTTGTTCTAAAATTAAATCAAACTTTTACTTTATTCCACTCATGCATGATTTACACAGGTAATTTTTGATCACCTCAATACAGTTTGCCACTGGAGAGACATTATAAGTGCAGATGGCTTTTTTGACCTGATGTCTTTGAAGGGTACACTGAAATCTATCATTAATTATCTAAAAATAACTTACTGTGTTTTAGATCTTTTTTTTTTTTTTTTGAATAATTTGACCTATTTTCTACCTAGACTTTTGACACGACAAAGAAGAATACTGAACTCTGTTAATACTGGTCAAAGTTTTATACATACATGAATTCATATTTAAGAAAAAGAAAAATGTGAAGTTCTTCATCAGATGTTAGGGAAGGTATATCGCTAGACTATGTGTTTTGATTTATTGTAACTGTTGGAAAAATATGAAAGAGTAGATATTTTTTGAAAATTTCCATGTACACGCTATACGTCAGGCGATGGAGCCAGACCATGTTACCTTTGCACACTTTCCCACCCTACTGTTCTTTAAGTAGCTAAATTAGAGAATGAAAAAAAATGTTTTTAAAAAACAAAATTAAGAAAAGCTAAAATTGGATGGGGCTTGGGGGTTTATACAATTCAGATGCTTTATGTTAAATATGATAATAAAGAGACACTCATAGCATTCCATACAATATTCAGCTGTAACAACATCATGTATCTGAGTGAATTATTCTTTCCTTAAACATTATTTTCTATATTACTTTTCCTTCCATGTAAGGAATTATTTCAGATAAATAAAACAAGAACAGATGAATATAACTGGAAAGACTTCACCACCAAAACTAATTACTCACAAGCGAATGTTTTCTAAAATAATTTTACCTAGGGCGATCAATTCCTCATGTTGTTATCCAAATCATTTCCTGACTACATTCGTTAAAAGACCAGCATCCCACTCAGCCTTCCCTATGGCCTCTTCCTGATTAATTTGGAGGGAGAATAGAAATTACACCAATTACCTGGAAATACTTGATTAACAGAATTAGCTTTGACATTCAGACTTCTGCTCCGAGGTCAACCAGAAAATATACATGTTATTTTATAGGTCTATAGGTTGTAAATGTACATAGTTGTGTTTGAATTTCTTGATTAATTTGCGAATTGTATTACACTTTATTAAAATGAGATTGACATGAATAAAAAAGAAATAAAACTAGCTCTTGCTTGTGATTCACACAGACCATCTTTTCTTCTTGATGCTTGGGATTTTCTTATGAATAACAACTAATTTTCCTTTAAAAATAATACTTCCTGTCCTTCATTTGAGGTATTTGCTGTGCCAGACCAGAAGTAAACACTTTAAGAACTATGGTTCTTCTCAAATCACCTAGGAATAAATTATACAATAACCTCAGAGTTAAGACGGATGTTCCAAAGCATTTTTTAAACCAAAAAGTGGCACTTTCCCAGTATTCTCACCCTTAGCAGGAACCAAACTTCAATTCTACCCTACAATGTGAGATTTAGAGGATCATCTTAGACTATCTGCCCTTATACATTCCAACATGGAATTAAAAATGTCACAATTCCAGAAATCCCTCAGTCCTAATCAGCCTGCTCTATCCATTCAGAGGATCATTTATGTAAATCTGAGGTAAAAGCACAGTTATGTTTGTGAGGATATTTTTCACTCATTACCCTAGAGGTCACGTGTTCCCCAGGGGTGTATGAGGCAGACTTTAGTCTTTGTTTGGGAGGAGGATACTAATGAGGTAGGTAGGCATGAGACAGGTCAATAAAAATTCATAACTGTTAAGGGTAGAAGGATTGAAAGTCTGAATTTGGAATTAATTTCGGAAGGCCTGTCTGGTCTCTTGGAGAATCTTTGCATGGAGAGTGGTATATGGGGACTTATTTGATTACAGACGCCAATATGCTGCGTCTGTGTGTAAAGCAGAAGTCTGGCAATCAAAAGGAAGCGTGGGAAGGGATTTGTTATAATTTAGAATTCTAAATAGCAGCACCAGGCACTAAAGTGAAAATAATGTAAAATAATGTAAATATTTCTTTGCTAAATGGAACAGTTACTGCAAATTTGGTTATTGTTATATAACAGTTACTACAACAATATATAGGTTCTTAGGGGAGGGTATGAAAAAATGCATTGTTGCTCATATGTGGTGAAAATGTTCCACAAATGAATAATTTGCACAAATTATAAAGAGCATAAATTCTTTAATCTCCAAGGAATGGGGGAAATGTACAGTTACTGAGTTAGCTGGAAGTAAGTGACAGAAACTCCTTCGAGAATTTGCTTGATGATACTCTTCAAGAAAAGGCAACTTGGAGAGCTTTCAGTGTTGCTTGATATTTTTGCATTTCCTTCCTTAACAAAGATAAGAAAATATCTTTTCTATTGTACAGAAAGAAACAAAAGCAAAGATTTAAAAACAGAAAAATCTTATGGTTATTAAGGCAAATCAATGTCCTCAACCATTATTATGCCTCATGAAATACACTGTCAGATCCACTCCTTCGATGCATTTAAGCCATAGACTGGAGTGTGTTTTGACAGATGTTGCCAACACATTAAGGGT
Organism: Petromus typicus; assembly: GCA_004026965.1. Classification (NCBI taxonomy): domain Eukaryota; kingdom Metazoa; phylum Chordata; class Mammalia; order Rodentia; family Petromuridae; genus Petromus; species Petromus typicus. Next base: position 78,745 of record PVIR01002624.1, read on the forward strand.
AATTTGGTTTACTTAAAATGTATAGAATGTGCTGTTTGCCAGAGTTCACTTGGCAAATGGCAAAGAAAGAGGAAACAGATTTTTCATTTTAGCATCTCCGGATGTCTGGATTTGCTCAATGTTAAAGCTGTAAAGAAAAATATTGTAGCATGCTGTAATTCCACTAGAAAGCACAATGACCAAACCGCTGATGAAAATGTCTGGTCCACTTTACCCACTGCATCTGTAAAATAAAACTATTCCTACTCAATAGTCAAAGGGTGGATATGGTCATCCAAATTCAGAAATAAACAATTTGAACAGTAACTTCGGCACAGTTTCCAAAGATCATCATGTGTGGATTAGTATAACTGACCTAAGTCTGGAAAACATCTGTGCTGTTAACCTCTACTCATACTTGAAAGAAATTTGAGGTCTTTAAGCTTTCATGAATTTTCTAACTGAAATATGACCATACAAATTAAAGAAAACAGCCTCTTCACATCAAGAACATGCATAGCTACCTTAACATCTGCATCAATGCTAGAACATTCACTATATTAAATATAATCAGTATTAACATTCTTATCATGGTCAGTATTGGAAGCCAGTGCCATTCCAAAGCTATGATGTGTGTGTGAGTGAGTGGCAACAGCACACTTCCAATTTCTGGGATTCAGTCCCAGAATCGGTGTTTTAAGGTGGTATTGATACACACTACATTTTGAGAACGTTTTCTAGCTACAAAATGTAACTGTATGAGCCAATATTATAATTCTTTTTTCTAATGTTACAATTCTTTAGAGACAAACACTACAATTATTTTAATTATGCTGTTTTCTACTATTTGTTTTTATTCAGTCTTATATAGGGCATGAGATTTTATGTAATAATTTTACTCAATCTTGTTAAATTCAAAGAGGTTAAGCTTGCATTTAGTTGAGTTGAATTATAGAAATCATTTGAATTATTCAAACCTTATCATGACTTCACATGATTTCTTCTTGATCACTTTGGAGTGGGCTACAAAGCACTTGTGATTCTTTCCTATTTGGCATCTTAGTAAATGTTGTATTTGAAATTACATGGAAGCCAGTACAAAAGGTAAGAACATTATCTGGATAAAAGTAAGAAAATTGTGTAAAATGAGTGAAAAAAAGGAAACTATATCATATTTCTTTTCCCTGTTATATAAATTTTTCACATAAAAATCTGCAGTTCATATTATACTATTTCTTATAGTGATTCACATAAACCCACATGTTACGGGAATTTTACATACTAATCATTGAACATATGTTTTTAAAATGTGATTTAAGGTCATTATTCTCCTTTCTTGTCTGTATTATTTTTGTCTGTCAGTTTTTCTCTTCTTAGATTATATATAGTTAATTTTTATACATGGAAATACTTTGTACACACAAAATGGAATGCAGAGTAGAACAAACTTACAAATATATTTGTTTTTGTAAATGATTTTCAAATAGTAACTATGATTTCATGTGAATGACATACAACTGTTTTATTTAACTTGGGGAATAGCTACCCAAAGGTATTATTCCACAATATTAGTGTGAAACATTGCTTGCCTTATAGCATAAATAGAGATATTAAATCTTTGTCATTTGTTGATGCCAGCCTAGGCGCTTTTTTGGGTGTGAGTAGGGGATACAGTTGAAGAAGGGTCACTGTGGGGAGAAAAGAAAGCAAGAAATGCTTTCATTCTCAGAAACAATCATTTGTCTCCAGCTATCTTAATAAATTTCCAACGAACTTGGGAGAAGTCTGATTTTTGAAAATGATGTTTGCTATCCTGTTATCTGTGGTGAACGCAGTAGCCTTCAGCTTTCCAGCATGTTGTAATGATTTCTGACAAACCCTGGTTGCATGTTGGAGAGTAATGAGTAGGTGCGGTAAGATGGAAGCCACACCATCCCCTAGAAACCACTTCCATTGCTTCATCCTTCCCCTGCTTTTAATACTCTTTCATTGTTTCTCTCAATATTATGCCTTCCAAAAAATTTTACTACATAATTTTTAAAATCTCTATAAATCTCATAATATTTTATGAAGGAATTTTATATCAGTAGTACTAATTCTTCAATTAATTTAAAAAGATTAACATTTCCCAGAATCTCTGAATTAGACTGTATAATTTAAAGAGACTGACCATCATGTCTTCCATGTTCTCCACTCTGTATTCAGTAGAGCTTAGCATCCCCTTAGTATCCCTCACCCCATAGCCTCAGAGGAGGGGCTTTGGGATGTGACTGGATCATGAATGTGAAGCACCAGACTAATCCACTGATGGGTTTAGCATAGTTCTGGGTGTGGATTAAGGACTGAATGAAGAGAAGGACACACTGTAAGTTTAGGTGGCATTAACCAGTAGGCTTGTAGCCTGGTATAAGTAAAAGGGCAAGAAGGAAGTTTTGTTTTTTCTTGCTTGCCATGCCATGCGCTGTTTCTCCTCTGCCATGCTCCTCCACCATGCCACCCTGCTTTGCATCAGATGACATAATGAAATCTCTATAATCTCTCCAACCTCTGCATCAAGAGAAATGTTTCCTCCTTTGAGCTGTGGGAGTTTGGTTTTATGTCACAGGGACATGAGTAAAACTAAGATAAACATTTACTGGAAGAATGATAAGAAGACAAATCTTCAAATAAAAAGTACTTAGTTGTTTTGAGAAACATCCATATTATTCTTCATAATGCCTATATTAATTTATATTATCACCATTGGTTTGTAAGTTCCTTTTTCTTCACATCCTCATTAATATTTATTAATATTATTATCATTATTTTGATAATAATCATTCTAAACTAAGGTAAGTAGATCTTGTCAAAGTTCCCCAAAAAACTAAGAATAGATCTACTATATGATCTAGCTATCACATATTTGGGTATATATCAAAAACAAATGAAATCAACATACCAAAGGGACATCTGCACATCCTTGTTTATTTGGCATTACTCAATATAGGTAAGAAATGGAATCGACCTAGGTGCACACCAAAAGATGAACCAATCAAGAAAATGTCACACACACACATACACACACACACACAGGAAAATTGTTCAGATATAATAAGAAGGAAATCTTATTTGCAGCAAAATGAATGGAACAGGAGGACATTATGTTAAGTCTAAAAATCCAGACAGGGACAAGTAGCACGTGTTCTGTCTTTCTATGTGGAAACAAAAATAATGACCTGAACATACAGCCCTTATTACTAGGAGTTAGGAGCGTAGGCAGGGAGGACAAAAAGAAGAAACCTGGGTGTGATTAGTTCACATTCTCTGCATGTGTTCAAATATCACATTGATCTCCATTAATATTATAACTAAACTATATTCACCAAAGATTACATGCATATATGTAACAAAAGTGTTTTGAGATTACTTTACTAGTCAAAATGAACATTTTATAACTTGGGAGGAAGATGTATACTTGCAAGGGGGAGTTCAGTTTTAAAATCATAGTTCAGCTCAAATATGTATGATTTTAACATATTTTTTACCACAATACCCTCAAAGATAAGTCTTGAAATTCACTTTGTATAAAAAGTTCAATAATGTATTTCTGTGGAAATTGGCAAAAGAAAAATATTTATTTATTTGTCTATTTATTTATTTTTGCAATACCAGGGATCAAAATCAGGACCTTGCACTTGGAAGGTAGGTGTGGTGCCACTGAACTAAATCCCAGCCCAAAATAAACATATTTGTGTATATATGCAATGCTTCTTCATGATAAATGGTTTTGCAATGTTTAGGGACATATATGGTGATCACAACTGGGGACTAGGTGCTATTTTCACTGTACTACAAACCAGATAGCTCTCCAGAATAAAGAAAAGCATCATTAGTGTTTAATGCTTCTAAAATCATGGCATACACACATGTACTCAATGTATTCCTAAGCACCGTATATACAAAATGATAAATCCTTTGAAACACGTAATTAGAAAGTGGTACAAAGCATCTCCTATCTGTTGCTGCAACACACTTATATGCAATCCTAGATGCAATCCTGGGATTACATCTAGGATGTGAATCAGTTTCCTACAGGGTTACAATATAAATTAATTGTCCAAATACCATAAGTAATGTTTACTGTATTACTTTCAATGGTTGTCTGGTCATTTCTCAGTTCCTATAGATTTTGTTACTTGCTTTGCAATTGTGATTAACTAGAGCCGAGTTATCTTTGCTAAATATGGACAAGATTAGATTTAAATTGGCATAATATATGGCATAGTACTTTCATAAAGTATTTGTAGGATTCTGGGAAATGATTTTTAAAAGTGAGACAATTTCCATTGGTAAAAGCCAAATGTAGAAGAGCTATGTCCATAGTTTGCCTAATGAGAGAATTTATATGTTATAGAAATAGAGCTTTTTGTTCTACTCCTAAATCAAATATTATACAAGTTATTTTTCAATTCAGTAACTATTAATTGAAAGTGTGGCTCTATTACATGTAATATTAAAAACAACAAAGCCAAATTAATTTCATCCATGGAGACCTCTTTAAAAGAATCCTAATTATATACTATGTCCATTCAAGTGTGAATAACGGTTTCAATTATTGGGAAAGTACCTATTAATACAATAGTGCCATTTTGAATGAGAATGTGAAGTAAATATGCCACCCTGAAATACTCCTTTACAAAATAGATACATAATAAGATTCTGGACAATGCTTTTTCTTTGAGGGTTTTGTGCCTAAAACTAAAGAAATATGTTCAGTAGTAGCTTTTAGTGTTTTCAACAAGCTTCTTTAGAATCCTAATAGAACAGAATAGCTTCTAAATATTACATCATTGAAAGAGAGCTAAAATTTTGAGTATCTGAGCCCCAGCTTCAGGCAGTGTGTCTGATTGGGTCACAGAATACTTAGCTTCTGTATCATTAAGTTTATGAAACTGTTATAAGAATTGATCTTATTAACATTTTCTGAAAAGAATTTCGTCATGCAAGTGGATTACTTTATTATTTTATTTTTAAACTTCTATTTAAGGAAATAGTAGTTGGTGGGTCAGAGGAGCTATTGATTGGGCATACAAAAGTCCCAGGTCTTCTCCAACAAGCTTATAGTGTGACTTAAGCAATAAAGGGTGAGCTTGTGTTCATTAGCTTCTTATTCCAATCACATAACCAATGAGTAAGTCTCACATGGCAGCACATACCACTCACAGACATGTCTGTTTAAATAGTCCATGTGGTATGGTGTAGATGATATGTGGAAAACCAGGCTATGTAGATGATATGTGAAAAGGCCAGCAACATAAACTAAGTCCTTCGTCTTCACTTTGCAGGCTTCCTATGAGATATACCTTTCCCACACAGCTGTATTAAATACTCCTAAAAATCACTTCAAAGGTATCAAAAACAAACAAATAGCCAAGATTAAAGACAGGTAAGCTAGGAGACTTACCAAGTGAATAATAAAATAAATATATTTCACCATATCCCACATTTTCTAAGATAGAAAGGAAAACGTCTAATATCTAAGCACAAAATAAATTGTATTATAGAAAATTTTATGAGATATACAGAGAATGGCTCTTGATTTTCTACCATAACAAAGATAAGTAAAAATGTACAGTATTATAAAGATGAGCAGAACCAATTTTTGTTATTTTTGTTTCAAGTAGGAATATAAAGAAAATTATATTAAATGAGCTTTTACACCAAAATGCAGCCTATATCTTGTTCTTACTGCTGTTAGAATCTTTTAAGATATTTTTTTAGTGAAAATATCATGTTTAGGATGCTAGCATTGTGAAAGCAATTGCTGTCATAAGTTAAGCTTATTTGAGGAGTGCATGGTTAGACACAGCCATTAAGTGATGGGATGACATTTTCTATTCTGGCTTTCCCTATTCAGGAGCCATGAAGAGTGAATGAATAGTAGAATCACCAATGAGCATGTGCTTTTCTCATTGTGTTAGGACATTTTCTGTGTCCAAAAGAAGATTTCTTCCGGTAGGTTTGGGATGGCCTCCTTAGCGTAGTGCACATGACTTATCAAGATCTTATGGCCTCCAATTTATCCTCCAAATCTATGCAAATGAAACTTGTCCTTCTATTCTTTTCTCTTACGCATCTTACTCTCTTGCTCTTCCTGTTTTTGCCAGGAGCCATCCACATGTTTTCTAACATCTGCATCCAACATTACATTCTATATATCTCCAGTGACCGATTCACACCATTAGTTGTTTACGTCTCTCTCCCCTCCAAATACACTTTCTTCATAGCTTAATTCTATTTGACTTTATTTCTCCCTTAGGTTTTAAGTTCTCCTCAGTCATTTACAATAAATGCCTTATGTATTCACTTTTTCATGATCCTGAGCCTAGAAGTGTCTCTCAGGAACAGAGTGCTTGGTTAATGGTGGCTGAGTGACTAAATGAGTGAATGGTACTTGCTCCAGGACTTTTATGGAGCATAAAACAGTAACAGCAACTTCATGTGCACATGGGTTCAGAGGATTCAAGTCTAATAACAGAAACACTCTGTTGGTCAAATAAAGGATGGGTCAAGCAGACCTATCCATCCATTTTCTTTATTTTCCTTTAAAAATACCTTGCATGGTCACTGCTAACTTTGTATGAAAATTTCAACATTTCTAAGAGCCACACATTACCCAAAGAAGTTTAATCAGAATTCACTATCTGATTTCCATTCAGTAGAATACATATATGGGATTAAATGCTGCAAAATTTCCTTTACACGCAGCAGTCTATACTCACTGCTGCAAGTTTAGCTTAACCTTTTTGTTCTTCTTCTTCTTTTTTTAAAATCAGGGATTTTCTGTGTTGTGAACTGGTTTAATAAGCACATGCCTGCCTAAGATTCTTGTCAGCCCAGCCATACAATAAAATAAATGCTTTATTCATTTGTATAGCAATTGCTTTGTGTTCCTCCAAGCAGACATTTAATGTACAGAAAGTTTCAAATGCATGACAGATGCAACATTCCAGGTCTGTCCTCTTTTAAATGATAAGGCAAATACATGTCCCAGCAGATGCCTGAATATTTATGTATTCTATCTTTTGTCTAGTAAAATGTTTATCTGGCTTTAACTAGCTCTAAGGCTGAGATATCATAAAGTTCCTCATTAAATTCTTTTCCTTACTCAAGAATAGGCTAGAAGACAAGGCTGCACATAATTTTTAAGATTTTTACAGGATCCTATTGGTGAATGGTTCTGGGAGATCATTTCTCAAACCACAGAGGTGATCAAGAGGAGAACCTGCCTGTTTTCTTACTAGACCATTGTTTAGAGTATAAATAGCCTAAATATGTCACAAAACACCTTAACTCTGGCTATTCCTGGGAAAGTAGGTATCCATTGTCTTGCAATTTGCCAAACTATGCACTTTATTTTGTAGTCCCTTGGCAGATATTATTGGGCTGCATCTTTTCTACTTTAAAATACTTTTAGAATTTGCTTGGCTTGTTCTAGCAACACAACTAAATCTAAAGACACAGGTGTAAAGTCATGATCCTAGTAAATAACTGATATATTCCCCTTAAGTACATTTTCTATTGGTATTATTGTTTTTAATATGTCTTAAACTCAGTATAGGCTCCATGATAAAATATTTTCTATTATAATGGTAACATAATATATGTTCTACAGGAATGGGTAAATCCTTTGGTAACATTTTATTTATTAGCATCCAAGCCAGCTATTTTCCAAGGCTTTCAAAATGTTCATTACTCTGGCCCACCTTCTCCATAATGCTTGGGCCCTGAGCTCTCCTGCAACCAGCATGAAATGATGACCCAACAGAAACTTATCTATTTCTCCACCCCCACTGGGTAAGCGCTGCTCCTATGCAGGCAGGCCTCTGGCCTGGGATTGGCCAGCACACCCTACAGTGCTTGGGCCCAGTAATCAGCATAGGAAAAGGAGCCTGCAGAGACTCATTCCTCTTGTCTTCTCACACTGAGCTCTGACCTCTCATGGAAACAGCACATGGGGACTCCATTTCCTTGTCTGCATATACTGAATAAGTGAAACAACAGTCTTAGGAATTAGGCAGAGGCTTTTGATGAGTGACTGCCTGTGTCTGCCATTAAAAAAAAAAAAACATTCACCGGAAAAGTGAAGAAGTTCTGATGATTAGAGCCATTTGTGAGTTTGTGGAGTCAGTCCTACCTACAGAACCCTGAACTCTTGCAGACATCGAGCCTATAGGAGATCACTGAGCTTAACTCAGGCATTACAGACACAACTTAGAGGAGGGATGATGGCTGTCTCCCTCTGACTAGTCAATTCTGGTCTTTGTGCTGCTTTCCATAGTATCTACAGGAGACAGTAGATCCATGCCACAAAGGGCCTTTTGGTAGTGTTTTTAGCCTTGATTTTTTTGTTCTTTTTCTTTCTTTTTTCTGATATCTCTTTCATTCTTTATTTTTCTACTCTTTTGTTTCTGATCTATCCCAATTTCAGGATTTTTCTTCTCTCAACTGCTCTTATTTTTATGTGACAGGGAAAATAGTTTCCTGTTGTTGATCCTTGGTACCTCTATTCTTCTTTTGTTCCTGACCTTGTCCTCTGGTCAGTATCAGTTCCCAGAAGTTAATGCGTTTCAGTCTTGCTTGCTCTCTTTATCTACTGCACCATTGTAGGAGGGTGAATACAATTTTTAGTGGTAGCGCTGTTGTTAGTCTGTTCTGTTCTATATTTCTCTCTTCTGTCTCTTTTATCCTCTATCAGTTTCCTAGAATTTGTATGATCTTTTTATGTCCTCTAACTCTATTTCCAAACTTTCCATTTCCTTCTGTCTGTCTACCCCAACAACTCCCTGATGACCCTTTTTTCCAAAGGGTGATACTGTTACATTGAAGGACCGGTACGTTGCAAACTTATTTCCAATTATTTATAAATTTTGACTTATACCCACAGATCCAACTCATGAGGGTAAAAGTATCAGAATAGTAACTACTCAAGTTCATCATTTACTGTGCTATGTTTGATACTATTGACAACACTGACTGTATTATGTCAACTGAGATGATATGATTGTTCTGTTTAAGTACCTTCCACAGTGTGCCAGAACTGAGGTCACTTAAAGGACTATTATAAATCCAAAGAGGACAACCCAGGAACTAGCCAACTCCTAAGGGTTCCAAATATTAAGAAAGAGACTTGCATTAAACATTGCCCAGATAGCAGACAAGGAATTAAACCAAAAACATCACCAACAATAACAACAAAATATATATATATAAATGAGAAAAAGTTCCAAAACCCAGACACAAAGATCATCACCATAGGCGACAACGGGGAAAATGGGAATAGAATAAACTGATGCTAAACACCAGAACTCTCTGAGCCGGTATCAAAAGATGATTTAGTAAAATGCAAATCAGAAATAATTTTTTCAGATAAAAACAAAGATAGTATCCAAAGTGGAAGATATGATTAATAACACCAAATAAGAAATCAGAAAAATGATAGACTCTGAGATTATGAAAGTAATGGAATCTGTTAAATGCCTTCAAACAGATTTACAGGAGATGAAAAACTCCAATGAAAGTTGAAAAATAGGATGAATGAATGTGAAAACCAAATATCAGCCATAAAAGACAGGATTTCATACAGTAAACAGGAAAGGAATGATTTGTGGAAAATAGCAAGGGGCCATGAGAAATCGTTCCAGCAGCTGCTATTTGATGCAAAGAAGAATAACATAAAACTGATTAGAGTTAGTGAAGAAACAGGAGACAGTGCAAAAACAGTACAATATCTACTGTTCATAGATATAAAGGCAGAAAACTTCACAGGAAAAGGAAAAGGGTTTGACATATAGATAAGTGAGGCACATCAGATTCCAAGTGGTCATGATACCAAAAAAAATCAACACTTGGGCATATAATAATTAAAAATCCAGAAACTCAACAGAAGAGCAAAATATCGAAAGCAGTAAGAGCAAAGAAACAAATCATGTACAAAGAAAAGCCCATCAGAATCTCAGCAGACTTCTCCATGCAAGCACTCAAGTCTAGGACTGAAGTATTTCAAACTGTAAAAGAAAACAACCTCCAACCTAGATTGATATATCCTACAAAAATATCTTTCAAAACTGATGGGAAATAAGATACTTCCATGAGAAAGAACATCTAAGAAACTTCACAGATAAAAAAACCTGCACTCCAAAAAATTCTAAATAATATCCTAGAGAAAGATAATGAGTGTCACAATCCCATGAGACCCAGCAGAGTGAACTTATTGAGCAAGGCAAGAAACTAAATGGAAAGGGGAGAAAAGCAAAGAATAAAAGAGCTCAAAACAGGAAAATATCATGACAGGGCTACATCAGTACTTATCAGTTATAATCATTAATGTCAACACACCAATTAAAAGATGAAGACTGGCAGAATGGATTAAGAAGCAAGATCCAACAATGTGTTGTGCACAATAAACATACCTAATTGAGAAAGAAATCCATATACTAAAAGTAAAAGGATGGAAAATAATGCTCCATGTGTCAGACAGTGCAAAAAAGTAGTAGTGGCTATCTTATTTGCAGAAAACATAGATTTCAGATCAAAACTGATCAAGAGTGACAAAGAAAGACATTATATCCTCATACAGGGAATGAACCAAGAGGAAGATACGATACTCATAAATACTTTACACTAAATTCTAGTGCACCCAATTATATAGAATAAATATTTCTGTACATAAAAAGCTGGATAAGCACTAACACAATAGCAGTAAGGGACTTCAATACTCTACTGTCACAAACAGACAGATTGGCTGGACAAAAAAATCAATAATGAAATACTTGAACTGAACCAAACTTCTAATCAGATGGACTTAATAGATGTTTACAGAGTACTTCACTCCTCAGATTCATAATATACATTCTTCTCAGCTGCTTATGGATCATTCTCCAAAATAACCATGGGCTGGCTCATAGAGAATGTCAGAAATTCACAGGATAATAAATATCTACTTTGAGAACTTTTACTCAAATAAGAGAGAAAACTTAGCAGAAATGGACAGATTCCTAGACACAGATAAACTCCCATAGTTGAACCAAGAAGATATAAAAATGTTAAACACTTCAATATCAATATGTGAAATTGTAAATGTAATTAAAAACCTTCTGACAAGAAAAGTCCAGGTTCTAATGGCTTTACTGCTTTACTGCTGTTCAATTTTCTAGAAGACTTTCAGAGAAGAGATAATGCCACTACTTCTCACACTTTTTCATGAAAGTGAAAAGGAAGCAATACTCTCAAAGCAATCATTACATTGATTCTAAAAGCAGAGAAAGATGGATCCCAGAAAGAGAACTATAGGCCATCTCCCTAATCCTCAGCAAGATACTAGCAACAGAATCTAGAGGATCACCAAGAAGATCATACACCTTGTCCAGTTTGGATTCAACCCAGGGAATCCAAAGATGGTTCAAGATACACAAATCAATAAATGTAATATACTGTATTAACAGATTCAAAGACAAAAAAACAAATGGTCATCTCAACCAAAACAGCAAAAGTGTTTGACAAAATCTAACACCCATTCATGATTAAAACTCTACAGAAAATTGGAATATATGGCCTTTACCTCAAATTACTAAAAGCTATATGGAAAGCAACAGACAATATCATATTAAATAGTCAAAAACTGAAACCTTTCATACTATGATCAGGAACAAGATAAGGACATCCACTGTCACCACTCCCGTTCAATATAGTTTTGGAAACATTAGTTACAGCAAACAGGCAAAATAAATAAAAGGAATAAAGACAGGCAAGGAAGAAGGTAGACTGTCACTATTTGATGAGAAGATGATACTCTGATCCTAAATGTTCAGCTAAAAGACTGCTGGATTTAATTTCCAAATTTACTGGTGTAGTAAAAAATCAATAGCCTTTGCATATATGAAGAACAGATTCACTGAAAGAGAGGGAACCAATTATTTTCACAAAAGTATCCAAAAAATGAAATTTCTAGGAATCAATCTAGCAAAGGAGATTAATGACCTCTACTCTTAAAACTACAACATTCTGAAAAGAGAGATTGAAAAGCGTATCAGAAAATGGAGAGACATCCTTTGTTTCTGGGGAGGAAGAATCAATATCATCAAAATGGTAATGCTGCCAAAATTACTATATAGATTCACTGCAATCCCACTTAAAAGCTCCATAACCATATTTCACAGAGCTAGAGAAAAAAATCTAAAAATTCATCTGAAACTGCAAGAACTAGAATAGTAAAAGCAATCCTAGGCAACAAGATCATGGCAGGGGGTATCACAATCCTCAACTTGAAACTATACTACAAAGCGACTGTGATGAAAAAAGCATGGTAAAGGCAGAGAAACAGACCCTAGGATCAGTGGGACAGACCAGAAGATCCAGAAACAGCTCCAGATGTCCTAAGCCACCTCATCTTTGACAAAGGAGCTAAACATCCTCAACGGAGGAAAGACAGCCTTTTTAACAAATGATGCTGGAAAAACTGGGCTTGAACTTGTCAAAGACAAAAGCTAGATCTATCTCTTTCTCCATGCACCAAACTAAAATCAAAGTGGGTTAGAAAACTAAATATCCAAACAGGAACAATGAACCTGCTGGAAAGTAGGTGAGGTAGAATACTTGAAGTCACTGGCACAAGGAAAGGCTATGAACAAAACCTCAGCAACATGGGACCTAGCAGAAGGAATAAACAATAGGGATCTCATCTTACTAAAAACCTTCTGCACAGCAAGAGAAATCACCAATAGAGTGAAAAGAGGTTCTACAACATAGGAAAGAATTTGTACCAGCAGTTTCTTGAGACAAAGAACTAATATCCAGAGTATATAAAGAACTTTGAAAAAATCAGCCCCCCTCCCCCAATTTAAAGACCCTATTCAAAAATGGGCATCTGAATGAACAGATATATTTTAGATGAAGAAGTAAAGGCAGCTAAGAATCATATGAAGAAATGTTCAACATCATTAGTCATTTGACAGATGTAGATGAAAACAACACTGACATTCCATCTCACTCTAGAAAGAATGACTGCTATCACAAAATTAACCAACAACAAGTGCTGGCAGGGCTGTGAAGAGAAGGAAACCCTTCTTCACTGTTGGTAGAAATATAGACTGGTGTAACCTCTATGAAGATCGGTGTGGAGATTCTTTAAAAAACTAAGACTTCTAAGATTTGAGGTTGATTTCACTCTGCTACTCCCCTGCTACATCTATAATATGTATGAAAGAACAATATATATATATTATATTACAGTGACATAGGTACACACATGTTTATTGCAGCTCAGTTTGTAATAGCTAAATCTTGGAAACAGGCCAAATGCCCCTCACTGGGAGACTGGATAAAGAAAACATGTTTTTATTTTTTAATAAAATAGAGTATTACTCAGTCATAAATAATGATATATTTGAGTTATTTATACTAAAATGGACATACTTTGAGGACATATTCATAAGGGAAATAAAGAGAACAGAGATGTATAAGTACTGTATCTTTTCTCTAGTAAGGAAAACGGAAGGTGTATGTGAATGCCAAAATGTAAGATGGGTAATATGAAATAGGAAACAAACAAACAAACAAAAATATATGAAAAGAAAAGGGCAAGGACAGGTAGCAGAAAGTAAAGAAAGGAAAGAAAAACCTTGTTAGGAAAAAAAAAAGGAAATAAAGCTTATGTATATGGAGGTGTGGTTGTAGGGAGAGAGAGGGAAGGGGAAAAAGAATTAAGATGTGTTACATACAGATACAAATGTTCAACATTGAATGTTATAATGTATTCATAAAATGTACCAATAAAATCAATTTTTTTTAAAAAAGTTCATTAATATGCAGAAAATTATCCAGTGGATGCCAGATTGTGGTCACTATTCTTCAGAGTTACATTTATTATAGAATTTTTACCAAAAACTTAGTTGCATGTTTTATTCTTCATTTTTTTATTACACCTCCTTTTTAAAAAATTTTTTATTTTAAAATTTATTTTACATTTCCTATTGATTTGTTTTGTTTTTTACAGTTTAAAAAAATGGTTTTAAAATACTCAGTTCCTTGACCTCAAAGTGTTTTCTGGGATGAGGTAACCTGTGGGAGTTTGGTACAGAATTTCACATCTAGTCTAGTCCTGAATAGAAGGATTTTCCATTCCATCCAGATGCCAAGCTGAATGACAGTCATAATTAAGTTTGAGACACAATGCTCTAGTTCTGTCTGCCATGGCTCCAAGTGAATTTTCTATCACATTTCTTTTAAAAAGAGTCTTACTGTGAGTCATAGTCATTTTGTTATTTCCTTTTAATTCTTAATTAAGGATCAGATAGCTTAAAATAATCTTGGTGATGTTAATATGGTTCTTTGTTATAACCACAAACTGGTAGGAATATTTAGTTCTTGACCATTTTCATGATGTTTTTGCCCTTGTTCATGAAATCTCCTTTACAAAACAATTTCCTTTCCTTCCTATGACGTATTTTTATGACAACTCTCACAATGAAATCTTCATTCTTTCCAAATAACATCTTCTGCTTTACCAAGAGCTAGAAATAACTTTTGGAGAAAAATATTGAGAGATGCTCTATGAATTGCTAAAATAATAAGGGTCAGCAACTGAAATTTAGGTTAAATCTGTATACATACCATGTATAAATGTTGGTAAGGTGCTAAATGTTATATTCCAGAAATACTTGTTAGGACATTGTAGAATTATTCAAGGGATGCAAGTAATTTCAAAGTGAGTTTTTAAAAGTTTGTTCACAGTTGGCCTTTGTGTTAAATTACTGATTCAGATTTCCAACAATTTACAGAACCTCAAGCATCAAGAAAGTAAAACAACAATAACAATAAAAAACACAAACAAACAAACAAACAAAAAACATGTCCCATTCTGAATATCTTCCTTCCCTTTTATCCTCATAGCATATTCTCTTCCTCTTCTTGATTCTTGGAATATTACATAACATGTTACCTGCTTACAACCCTATTGTCTTGCTCAAGCAATATGCATGTCTTCTAATCTGTTTTCTTTTCAGATCCTCATTCAGATCCATCCAGTCACTTCCTGTGATATACCTTTGTCATCCAGGACTGTATACATGTATCAGTGATGCTTTCCACATGCTACTAATATCCCATAAAAAGAAGGCTGCCTTTTCAATGCAAAAGTGAAAAGAGGAAAAGAAAATGTAAAAATGAAAATAAAAGAAGCTAACTGAAAATACCCTGTCACAATTTTCTAAGCCTTTGTGCTGTTGCAAAGAAGTCTGTGATTTCTATTAATCAGAGGGAACTAGTTGTGAAAAAGATTTCTGAGTAATGAGTAAGAAATGAAGTGTCATGCATGGTGAAGCACCATTATAATTTCAGCTATTCCAGAGAAGGAGGTCAGAGGGCCCTACATTCAAGACCAGCTTCGGCAACTTAGCAAGATTGTGTTGATAGATAGATGATGGATAGATAGATGATAGATAGATAGATAGATAGATAGATAGATAGATAGATAGATGACGGATAAATGGAAAGTATCCTTGGGTTCAGTCCTCAAAACCAAAGGAAAATAAAGAAAGAAAAATACAAGAGAAGCAAGGATACACTATTTGACTTCCAAGTGGTGTAGAGAAAACCAATTATGTGGTGTGTAGCACTAGTAGTCATTTCTTCGCTGGAGCAAAGTGTGAAGTCTTGGGCTGACAATGACAGGAGTAAACTGATAGTCATATAGTAAGATATCTTGAATTTGTTTTAACACTCAATAATGTTCAGCATTTATTTGTCATCAGACTAATGTATTACAAATATTTCTTTTTCTGTAAAAACTATATGTGAAACAAATATAAGCTCATTTCATTGTTTTAAATTTATTTTTAAAGATATAGTGCGTAGAAACTAATGTAATTCTATCAAAAAGAGTTCACTGAGATATTTTTGTTATTTATTAGTGTTCCTTGAAGAGACAAATATGTTACTAATTTGCATTCAAGTTCAAATGTTAATAGCTGAATAGGCCCAATGATGTACTTTTTATGTTATGTTTCAAAATGTCTGTAAAGCAAGCAGTAGTATATGTTAGAGTAAACTTAGAAAAGCTCTTTTTCTACATCTCAGCCACCAACTAAAATTATATTTATTAAAGCTATCCAAGAGAAAAATATTCAGAGCCAGATTTCTTTCTTCTTAGATTTTTTTCTAGCTTTTTCCTTTTAACTCTCCATTTTCTCTATGATAGTTTATACTTGGGATAGGAAAATAAATGAATGCTCAGGAAACTCAGTCGATTTGACTAGCATCAGAGTTCTTCGACATATAGTTTGTTTTCTTTCATGCAAGAACAAGCCTGAAGCCATCTGCTTGCCAACAATGACATCTTCCGCTCCCATTATGGAGACAGAACCCCTCTCCTCATCATTAAAAGGCAATCTTCAAAGGCAGTTGTTTTTGCTTATTCCCATTGTGACAGATGTTTTAGATCATCCACCTCCCCATGCTAGCTCATCTGTAAAAGACTGCCCACTCTCGCCAACCAGCTGTGGAAACAGCTTCGTTGTCAACTGTGGACATTCTCATTCCATTCTCCTGACCTCACTGAAAAGGACAACCGAGATCAGGGAAAACAAACAGACCTGCTAACTTCCTTGTAAACAATTCCAGGGCAGAAGATAGGGCTTTTGTAGAGAAAAGCTCTTTACAAAAGAGTATGCAATAAAAGAGAAGCAAGCTTATTTAAAAATCCTCAAATGTCACCAAGTTAGCCAATTGAGGTAATCCTTCGATTAAGAAATAATGAAGCAATTGCATGTGTGGGCTCCATTCCCTGAGAACATCTGGTCGACTCCCTTCAATTACTGAAGTACACACAAGTCAATCACATTTTTCCTTCAGAATGTATAACGCAAGGAAATGCTTACACCACCAGTTCATCCAACTCTTTGAAATACTGTGAAGAGACTATGACACATGTCTTAAATTGATGGACATACAACTTCTTGATCTGTGGTAGAACTGCCCTCATGTTGGCATATACTTTCATAAACAAAATTAAATCAATTTTCATCAGTCCATCTTGGATTTTTAAAAATAAAAGCTACATTTTAGTAATAAGAATTATATCACTTTCAGGTACTAAGAGTGCTTTTTAAACTATAATATTATGCCAACCTGTTTGCAGTAGTGGAGCCACAATACCTTTAAAAGATATTTTGGTGAAATATGGTTTTCAAGGAGAATATTCATTCATTCATTCATTCACTAACACCAAGTGCCTATTATGTCTTACTTCGAGAGCTCTTAGAGTTAACTCAGATTTACATAACTTTAATGAGATACAGTTAATTTTTTAAATGCATGCAAAGTAACCAGTAGGATCAAACTTTTCCATACAATGTAAGATTCTCAGAAGCACTGTCAGTCTGTCTTTCATTAGTGTAAAACCTTGGCTGCCCTGTCCCTAGGCTCAGCTCTTGGTATTTCAGGTGGGGCCATAGTTTGCATCTCCACTATTAATTAAGGTGTTTCAGTGGTTTAGCAAGCTTGGAGATTTCATGGAAAAAGAAGATTGTTGGTCTGCAGGAAACAGAGCAAGATCAGCAAGCGTTAAGTTGAAAAATATGATGAAAAAAGGTTTAAAAAAATGAAAATAAAGCTAATGTACATGGGAAAGTGGAGGAGCTGAAGGGAGGGCAGGGGAACGGGAAAAATGAGAATCACATATCACATACACACACAAATTCCCAAGGATGATCATGAAAATAATGTGTACCTAAAATGCAATTTAAAATTTGGTGTCCACAATTGCCAGTGGAAAAATAGGAATGAAAAAGAAAAATTACTCTTAACAATGAGAAGTAAATATAGACCCATCAGACAGTATCTACAGATGTTGTGAAATTTACCTTAATTATCAGAATCAAAATAATTTCATGTAGCTAGAGTCCTCATGTCCCAAGAAATTTAAGGCTTACCTCCAGAGAGGATTTTCCAAAAGATACATGTTTTTTTGAGGCCCCCAGGATCAAACTCAGGACTTTGCACTTGCCAAAGTGCAGTGCCACTGAGCTAAATCCTCAGCCCTAAAGTATATACATATGTGTCAATTTCTATTTTCAACCATTATGGGGAAGGCTCCCTTTTCTACTTGAATGTAAAAAATGCCATTAACAACTTACTTATTAACTGGCGATATCATAGCATGTCATTCCCAACAATTAGCTTCCACAGACAAAACAGCCCTGTGTGTAATGGCACTTAGTACTGGCAGAGAGATGAAATAGCAAAGGGCTAATGTATACACCCAAGATGCTACTTGTTGGTATTTTGTAAAATTAAAAAACCAAAAAAAAAAAAAAAAATCAATGAAAATTCTACAGTTTCTTCCCAGACTAGATGTGACAAATATAAACATCTAATTGTATTTGTATAAATTCTTTTAAAAATTCTACAATTGCCAAACATACAAAGTCAAACTTAATTGAAAAAATAAATGAACTGGTTTGTAACCACTTCTGTAATTTCTAACATTATTCTTTTATATATTCTTAACAAACCAGATAAACAACTGTCAAACTTACAAATACAAATTAGATAAACAATGGATCAAGAAGCATATATAAGATATATCAAAATATCTCATTTGTTCTAATGAGAAATTGGAGTTTTATTCTCTTCTAGCTGGAAGAGTAATGAGTTTAGATGAATAAAATGGATTTCAAGATGTTATTTTATTTAAAGGTAATAAAAGCAAGCATTTATGAAAAGGATAGAGAACAATTTTCATTTACTTATGGTTTCTAAAATAGTAAAAACAGCTTTTTACAAATCAAACTGGACATAGCAATAATCAAACATGTGATTGAATTTGTGATGGATGATGATTTTTAAAACTGTGTTACAATAAAAGACACACTGCCATAATCCCTCTCAAGATACCAAGACATGCCAGGCCTGGTGCCTCATGCCTGCAATCCCAGCACTCCGGAGGCAGAGGCAGGAGGATTGCTCAGTTTGAGGCTGAGTTCAGGACCAGCCAGAACTACAAAGCAAGACTCTGTCTCAAAAAATTAAAAAAAAAATACCAAGACATTCCCTTTATCTTTTTTCTTTCTCTTTTCTTTTCAGCTTATTGTTGCATTTTATGTATACAATATGATCACATTCATCCTGGGGAATTTGTATCTGTATGTGATATATCTTGGTTTGTGCTCTATCCCCATTTTTTTGCTTCCCTCCCTCCCCACCCATCACTATTTACAAAACACTTTGTTTCTGTTTTTTACCTGTGTTTATCCTATGTTTATCCTTTCATTTCCCCTATACCTCCTACTTGGCTCTACACATTTGGACCTTTATTTCCTATTTTATGTTATCTTTTATATTTTTGGGTTCTCATTTACTCCGGCAGTCTCTCACCCTAGAGAAACTACTCAGTATTTACACGTGGGTCCTATTTATTTCACTAATGAGTATGGCCTCAATTTGCATCCACTTTGCTATAAATGTCTCTAATTTATCATTCTTTATGGCTGAGTTGTATTCCATTTTCTAAAAGAACCACAGTTTCTTTATCCAGTCTCCAGTTCATGGGCATTTTGGCAGTTTCAAAAATTTAGCTAGTAAAAAACTGAGCTGCTATAAACGTAAGTATGCATATGCTGCTTTGGTATGATGCTTCAAATTATTTTAGGAAGATATACCACGAGGGGAATAACTAGGTCAAACGAGACTTCTAGTCCTAGTTCTTTAAGGAACCTGCACTGATCTCCAAACTGGTCTACACTCCCAGCAACAGTGGAGATGGGCTCCTTTCTCCTTACATCCCTGATAGCGTTTGTTGTTGGTTCATTTGCTGATAGCGGACATTCTTTCTGGAGTAAGATAAAATCTCAGAATTGTTTTTATTTGCAACTCTCAGACTAGTGATACTGAACATTTTTTCATACACTTATCCTCTGCTTTTACTTCTTCATCTGAAAAATGTCTGTTCATTTCAGACAGCCATTTTTGAATTGGGCCCTTAAATTTGGAGAGACTGAATTTTTAAGTTCTTTATATATTCTAGATAGTAGGTTTTTTTTTTTTATGGGTTAGAAGACAAAAACAATTTATTTCAGTATAAATTTTCTGTGTGTATCTGCATGAAATATAAATAAAACATTCACAAGAGCTTTGTGTGGCTGGATGCTGAGAAATCACAAAAATTTAAAACATTCACATTTGCTTCTTCTGTGGTTTATTCATAACCTCTTTATTGTGAACATTTCCTTATGAGACTTGCCTTCAATTTCCTTGCAAATAGATAGCTAAACAGTTTACATTTTCCCACATGATAAAAGTGGCTGAGGCTCCAGGTGAAGGACCCAGGGCTCTAGATAGTAGGTTTTTGTCTGAGGAGAATTGATAAAATTTTGTCCCATAATTCAGTTTGCCTCTTCAATCTGTTGGTTTCTCGTTCTGTGCAAAAACTTTATAATAATATGAGATCCCAGTGGTCAATTATTTCTTAATTCCACTGCTAATGAAGTTTTGTTCATAAAGTCTTTTCCTGCATCATTATCTTCATGAGTTTTACCTGACCTTTATTTCCTGCAGGTTTAGTGTTTCTGTCTTACTATTTAGATCTTTCATTCACTGATTTCAATTTAGTACATGGTGAAAGATATCAATCTACTTTTGATCTTTGGCAAGCTGAAACCCAGTTTTTTGAGCATCATTTATTAAAGTGGCTACCTTTCCACTAGTGAGGATATTTGGCTCCTTTGTCAAAGATGAGATGGCTTAGTATGTCTGGAGTTGTCTCTGTATCTTCTAATCTGTTCTATTGATCTTTGGGTCTGTTTCTTTGTCAGCACGATGCTATTTTTATTGCAGTGACCTTGTAGGATAG